>SJYA01007152.1:0-15322 GCA_006410615.1 Neotragus moschatus
AGTCCCAAAGAGGCAGACACAACTGAGCAAGTGACCATGGTTGCATGCATGAAAGATACTTTACCAGAAATCTATAGGGAGGGCTAGAGAGGACTCCACAGAGAGTCCAAAAAAGGGAATGACCCTTGCTGCCTAGAGAGTAACTTCTGGCAGGTATTGGACAGCACTAATATTCAGACTCTGGGCTTCCTATTCTCACTCAACAAATATTTACTGAGAAATTACTGTGGACCAAGCACTATTTTAAGAACTGGGTACAGTGATGACCAAGACAAAGCTCTACCTTCATGAAGCTTACATAAGCCACAACAAATTTGCAAGAAAAAATTTAAATTACATACGTTCCCCTTAACATACATATAATAGGTGTTCAAAAATGGTTGTTGAATGAATAAAGAAAAAAAATCCATGCTAGCCCACCACTCTGTACTTTCATTTCAAAGGCAGCTGTTGTCCTTGAGGTTACCAGAGTAGACAGTTTCTAAGTTTCAATACACAGCCGGGTACGTCTGCTCTGTTTCACTTAAAAACATGAATCCAATAGGCTTAATCCAAAATCTCTAGCTCTGAATTGGGTTACCATGTGTTGTATTTGATTTGTATTTCCATCAGTATCAACCCAAGCATCCTCCTATAGACACCAGCAATGTACATGATTTATAGCAAGTCAGTCAAGGCAAAGCCTATAGCTTCCCTTCACATTTTGACGTTATCAGATTACTTCAGAAGCTGGCAGCAGCTACCATAAGTAACAAGCTGTCAGTGTAAATAAATCACTCTCTCAGAAATAACTGCTAAAAAGTATAGATTAGTATGAGCAGAGGTGGGCTTGGACATTTTTTCTTCCACTTTCCCCAACAAGTCTCCCATATATTTAATTTTATATTTAAAAAAAACCAAATGAATTCATTTTCTTTCTTTAAAAAAAAAAAATTTCCACCTTAAGATCTGTGTAAGAACCTCAAGTCTCAAAAGGAAAGTTTTCAGCTCTGGTGTATAAATCATAAGGCAATCAATCTGCAATCACCTAGAGAAGCCCAAGGTATAGGGAACAACTAGCAAGTTCTGTGAAGAGCAACCCATGCCAAGCCAACTTAATTTCCTTCTATGATGGAGTGACATGCTGAGGAGATAAGAGAGAAGCAATAGATAGCAATTCACCTGGACTACAGCAGGACTCTGCCTGGTCCCAATAGGATGCATTTACAATGAGCTGGAAAAAACTCACCTTAGTAGTGCTCAAAGGGCTACAGTAGCTCACCCAGAATGGGACGTCCAATGTCCATACTACACGGGGTGGGGTGGGGCAAGTCGAGGCCAGCCTAAAGGGCTGAGTGGTGGGGCCATGACCACTGCGCATCTGCTAGTGAGTCAGTGCTGTGAGGAGCAGCACATAATTGTCTTCGTAGACACCAAACAGGGAGGCATAAACAGAGCTCAAAGAGTTCACAAGACAGTTTCTAGAAAGGTCCTACAAGATCAATCTTACTTTGAGTAAGAGAGAGACAGTGCTCTACGGAACTTGAGTTCTTATCACCTCAAATAAGAAAATGTCCAGGTCATTAAGTTCAATCACTGGGGACTTTCCTGCGGTCCACTGGTTAAGACGCCATCCTTCCACTGCAGGGGGCACAACTTTGATCTCTGCATGGAGAACAAGGATCCCACATGCTCTGTGATGCAGCCAAAAATAAATTCAGTGACTGTGCCAGGAAGCTGGCACCATGGTGGATTTCAGGTAGAATATGAAAGGAAATTTTTAGCGATGCATTATGGGAAAGTTAGGATGGCACTGCAAGGGGTTAAAAGCAGACAGATGCACAAGACTGGGGGTTCGTCCCATCACTTTATTTGTCATAGGCCAATCTACACTGTGTTCCTTGTTCAATCATGACATGTCACCAGAGATGCCAGAGGGCCCACAGAAGTTAACACTCCTCGTGCACAAGAACCCCCTACCCACCCTCACTTTTAATGACCTGGCTTCTCTGCCTGCCCCTCCTACTCCAGCAAAAACACAACACTTTAGGTCCCTGTGACTACATTTAAACTGCCTGAGCAATTCTAGTATCCATACCAGGAGCTCCCATTACAGGACCTCCACCACCGGATAAAACTCCTGAGAGGATACTGAAGGATAAACCTGGGGACCTGATGACAAGTCTGGCTCATTTGGGGACCATACCCTCCTTTGACAGAGAAACAACAAATGAACCCTCCTTCTGACTTCAACAGACACATGGGCCAACCTGGCTTTCATGAGTTGACTAATGAAATTTAAACATATTCACTCATTCATTAACTCATTCAAAAATGATTTACTCACCTACTATCTATGTGCCTGAATCTTTGCTAACTGTGCTCCCTTTACTGGGGCTTACTGTTTAGAAAGAAAGACAAGTACATGAGTTGTTAAAATGTAATCAATGTTATAGGGCTTCCCAGGTGGCTCAGTGGTAAAGAAACTGCCTGTCAACGCAGGAGATATGGGTTTGATCCCTGGGTCGGGAAGATCCCCTGGAGAAGGAAATGGCAATCCACCGCAGTATTCTTGCCTGGGAAATCCCATGGACAGACGAGCCTGGTAGGCTATGGGNAAATATAATCAATGTTATAGGGCTTCCCAGGTGGCTCAGTGGTAAAGAAACTGCCTGTCAACGCAGGAGATATGGGTTTGATCCCTGGGTCGGGAAGATCCCCTGGAGAAGGAAATGGCAATCCACCGCAGTATTCTTGCCTGGGAAATCCCATGGACAGACGAGCCTGGTAGGCTATGGGGTCGCAAAAGAGTCAGACACAACTTAGCAACTAAACAACAACAGTCAGTGTTATGATGGAGGAATAGAGAAGCCAAAGGGAACAAACAGCAGAAGAACCAGACCTAATGGGAGAAGCCAGGAAGCCTTCCCGGAGGAAAGGACATTTTAGCTTAGACCTCGAAGGTCATCAAGAGGAGTTACCTAGAGAAAGCAACAGATACAGAGGCCCAGAGGTGAGAAGGTAAGAGGGACTCAGACACACAGAGAGGGGCTCAGCATGGGTGATGTCCAAGGATGGAAAAACTGGTGAGACCACTACCACCCTGGCCTCACAAATACATAGACCTACTTCTCCATCTACCCCAAATATACACTTCACCCCCAGCAGCCACTACCTCATCATCCCTTTTTCCACACAGGCTTAAAGTATCCCAGTCCTAGAAACAAAGCCACTTGTCTGCAGGTTGTATCACCTGACATTCTTTTTCTAAGACTCTGATAAAGTCTCTGGGTTTTTACCACAACACCCACTCCCCGGGGCTCCCTCTCTTCTAAGCTACTACAGCACCTGCACCCTGACCTGTCTCTTAACTTAGCCTTTTTCGTAACGGGTGTTCACCCTTCATTCAAGTTTCAGATTCATCTTCTCTGCCCTTCTTGAGGACGTGTGCCCTGTTTTCAAGTTTCCACTTTCTCTGTATCAGCATTCTAAACATACACACACACACACACACACACACACACACACACACACACACACAGAGTACTGACCCAAGTACAAAAAGAACTAGGCACATAATATATGTTCAAAGATATTTGAGAATCGTTTTAACAACAGTGGTAATTTCTTATGAAAGACTATATATACTCCCTACTACTTTTCAGAATGATGGATCTCTTCAACGGCAGCAAGAGAAGTTGTGCATTTAGGGGGAAGACTGTGCGGTTTGGTGTCATGGAAAATAGCACAGGCTTTGGAGTCAGACCATCATCTCCCTCCAAGTTTCACTCATTGTTGGATGTGTTCCTCTGGCCAGTCATTTCATCTCTCTAAATCTCAGTTTCCTCATCTGTGAAATTGGGATCATAACATCCTCAAAAAGTTATTATGAAAATTTAATGAAATAATGCATGTTATTGTCTGGCTTAGAGCAGACATTCAAAAACATATGTTCCCTTTCCCTTTCCTCTCTTATTAAGGGAAAAAGAAATCAAAGATGGCCTTACTGCAAATTTGAGTCTAATGTTTTCCCCCAAAACAGATAACTCCAAGAAACAAACCCATCTATGAAGCAGAATGAAATGTAACACACAGTTTCTAACAGATATTTGCATTTTTAGTGGAGACAGGTATACAACAATAAAATTAAATTAGAAGAGCTTTACACCATCACTAGAAAGGTCCTTTTTCAATTCCACAAAATAGAAACAGAAAAGAAATTAACCGAGAGAAACAGAAACACCCACAGATTATCATCGTCTCCCGTTATGTAAAACAACTCACTAAAATAACATTTGAAGTTGTTTGAGTTTTTTTTCTTGCATTGTCACATTAAAGACTATGCGTGCTGTTAAAATACACAATTGTAACATAAACATGGTGTGGACATATAATACGCATTTTAAAAGGGAAAATAAAAGCAAGCTATAACCATATGCATGTCTTACTGCAAATAAAGCCTGTGACCTTTCCAAATGAAGGCAAGAATGTATCTCCTCCTGAATCTCCAATATGAGACTCTAACACTCTTATTTCTCCCAGTAGATATTTGGCTTTCAACTTTAAGGCTGGTGAGGAAGCACCTTCATATTTCCTATTTGTCTTTTGTGGTCAGCTGAGCTCAGCTACCCAAACACACTCGCAGGCACTCAGAGGACAGATTTGTCGTGCTGACCTTTCCTATCTCCTCTGGCTTTTTATCTGATGGAGATTCCATCCCCAAAAAACATGACCACGGAGTCAGCACAGGGAGAAACCGGGTAGAAGCAAGTAGAACCTGAACGCAGGGGACGTTTCACAGAATCATTCAAGGGAGGAAAGCTAGTGGAGAAGCTGGTGCAGCAGGCAATACCCAGTGCCAGATTAACCAGGGGCCTTTACCAGAATGCCAAAGATCGAAGCAATTTGTAAGGTGGTACTGAGTGCCACATGCTGGCCTCTGTGTGGACTAGAACCCTGGGTGATCCAACCCTGAGAAAACCAGCAGAACAAAAATATTCTCTGTGTCTGAAAGTAACTACAGCTCTGAATGAAGAATGACTATAAGTTGGTCAGGTCCCTGTCACTGGCTCCCCAGCTTGTGGGTTGCAGGGGGTGAGGCATGGGGCAGTTACTGATGTTGACTCAAAAACCCCAGAACACAGCAAGCAAGATGTCTCCTGCTCCACTGCAGGCTTATCATATAGGGCTGCACAAGCATTCGTTCTGTGGAATCCCATGGTTTTCCAAAGCAGGGCTAAGGAGCTACACTGGTCATATTTAAATCACTCCAGAAACCTCTGTATCAGGACATATCACTGTGTTTTCCCGCCATGTGAAATGAGAGCTTCCCTCCCAGTAGGGGCCTTGGGTCATGAGAAATGAGTGGGTTTTTTTCCCCCTTTGCCAGTAAAAAATCTTCAGACTCGGTGTAAGAACTGCTCAGGCATAACAAGTTACAGCCCAGCGTGCACACCGATTAGCCAGGTTCCATAACCATAAAGTCAACAATCATCTCCCTCCATGCCCTTTCTGCAGGTGGGTGACCAAGGAACACTAAGGAAGTCAGCAACAGTTCAGCCAAAATTAGGTTGAAGAGAGCTATGCGTAAACATGGATGCTCCAGCTCGTCCTTAACTATACTCCTGGGACCCCAGACCTTCAGAACAATCCATTACCCCCACTCACCAACCCCCCTGCAACTCTTTTCCTTCTCCGTATGTATTTTCCCACTGTAACTGCATTCATGCTTACCCTAAGTGCCTCCCTACTCACAAGGGCCCTCCTGCTTTCACCTGCACTTGCTGCCCATGGGTAACCCTTGGTACCAAAGCGAGGATGACTAACTCTCCCTCCACAGTGTATAAACTTAAAGGTGATGCTCGCAGTAATGTTGACTGATTGCACTAAATTTCTTACGCTTTCTTTACAGTCCACCTGGAGATGTTAGTCACACATTGGAAAAGCAATTCCCCAGAGCATAGGGCCACCAGGCAGGAAAAACATACACATTTTTTTTTCAACTTATGAAGGGAGAAACAGTCAACTGAGGACCACTGATTCAACATCTCTATTCCAAGAGTCTAGAAATATCCTCTAAGTTTCACTAAAATAAAAAGAGCTTTAGGGACTTCCTTGGTGGTCCCGTGGTTAAGAATCTGCCTGCCAATGCAGGGGACATGGGTTTGATCCCTTCTCCAGGGAGATTCCACATGCTGCAGGGCAACTAAGTCCATGTGTCACGACTACTGAAGCCTGTGCCCCCTGGAGCCCATGCCTGGCAACAAGGGGAGCCACGGCAATGAGAAGCTGGTGTGCTGCAACAAAGAGCAGCCCCCACTCGACGCAGCTAGAGAAAGCCTGGGTGCAGCCACAGAGACCTGGCACAGCCAAAAATAGAAATAAATTCATTTTTTAACTATAAAAAAGAGCTTTCATAATCAAGTAAAAACCTTCCCACCCAGTCAAAGAAGAAGGGTAGGTCAAGTCCTTGGAAATACCTACTAAGATTATCATCCTATTTCTTTTTCTAGTCATGTCCGACTCTTTGCAACCCCATGGACTGTAGCCCACCAGGCTCCTTGGTCCATGAAATTCTCCAGGCAAGAATACTAGAGTGGGTTGCCATTTCCTTCTCCAGGGGATCTTCCCGACCCAGGGATGAAACCCAGGTCTCCTGCATTGTAGGCAGATGCTTTTCCATCTGAGTTACCAGGGAAACCCAAGATCAAGTTAAAAAACCAAAAAGATGGTTTATCTCTTAGATTCTAACAGGAAGGGCTGAGTTCAAACTGACCCTTAGGAAAAGCCATCACCTCCTCTGAAAGCGGCAGGTATGAGGCCTAATGGCCTGTCATAGTGAAGGGTCAGTCTCTGATGAGGAAACTAACGCCACTGGGTAACAGAGGGATTCATACAACCCTTCTCACAAATGGTGGAGAAAGTGTGATGATTCTTAAAATCATAAATTATAAGTCAATTACTGAAGATGGTGAGAGATTTATCCTTATGCCCATTCACTCCCATGGTGTAAGACCACTTCATGGAAACCCTTGCAATGGAGGGGACAGAGACAAGGAGGGGCCCCTAGCGCCTTTCCTGCTGTCTTAGCCTTTCTCTGCAAACCGATTACTCCTGTAAGTCCCATTTCAATCTAGGAGTGCCCGGCTCAGGAAATAAGCAGCAAATCACGGGAACTCAAAAGAACAAACATAGAAGTGACAGTGGCCTTTAGGAGAAATACACCTGGCTTCTTTCAGCTCCCAAAATCCAGGTGAAAATGGAAAAACGCTATTAAATATTTAGGACACTGAGCCACACGGCTGTGTACATCTCCACATGCAGTAACACCTGCAAACAAAACCAACTTTTTTTTAGTACTCATCCAACGTGATTTATGAAGAAAGTGTGCTGTGTTTTTTTAAAGTTATCAAATATGCTGTATGCTGTGTCCCTAAATTTCTGTAGCACATGGGTAGCTTTTTCAATCTTTTTTTTTTTTTTAAAGGAAAACTACTTATTCTGTATTTGAGAAAATAAAAGTCAAACAATCTATTTTGACATGGCCTTGGCTTCTGCTCGGAAATGGGCCTCTACAGATGGATGCAGTCAAGCAAAACACACTCAGGAGCAAATTCTAGCTGAGTCACAGGGCTGAGAGTGCCTCATACTCATCTATCCTGTGGTTCCGTTCCCTAAAACCAGCAGTACAAAAGGGGCGACAGTCCCCTACTCCACAACTACTCCAGGTAGACTTCCCAGTGGCTAGGGACAATACTAAGAACCTCTTAACCCCCAGACAGAGATTCTTAGGTGAGAGGAACATAACCCCCAACTTAGAGACAGAGCAACTGAGGCCCAAAGTGAATAAGGTTATAAAACCTGGCAAGACAAAGGTCTCGTGGGGGCGGCGCGGGGCAGGGGGTGGACGGTGAATTTCGACAACAATCCAGACCACTCACCTCCAAACGCCACGCTCTCTCCACTACACCATGCTATTGTTTAAGGCAAAGAAACTATCAATATTTCTCAGGCTGCAGAGCTGCAGATATAAATCTCTCCTCCCGTGCCTTAGGTAATTTTTAAAACTAAGAGAGTAAATGGCAATGCAAATACTACTATTAGCTATTTATTATGTTGCAAAGCTTGAAAACAGTCAGGAAAATGGAAAAGTTACTTTCTCCCCTACACAAATTTGTTAATGGGTGGCATAATGGGGAGCCCTGTTTGCTGGCACTCTGTGAAACGTCTACAAATTGCTTCTGCAAAGCATTATAGGTTGTCAGACTAATGTAGTTGAAGATAATTTGGCCTTTCAGTGAATTGAACCTCACAGCACGATTATACTCCACAACCAAGTAGAGTGTCACAATTATTCTTTCATGCTGAATTACCATATAATGTCATGAGTCTACCTGTCATAAGTCCTGTAGCCTAGTTTGAATTTTTTCCCTAAATCCATGGTTCATGGCAAAAAAAAAAAATAATATTTTTTGCTTCTAATGGAAATCTGATTGTTTTTATCAACAATAAATTTCATAGCAAATCAAAGGATATGCTTGGACAAACAATCCGATACTCAAGGTTAAAAAACACACAAATAATAAATTGCTGGTGTGTCATGTTCAATTTTTACTATGGCATTACACTGCAATAACCATAACAGGATCTAAATTGTTGTCAGAACATTAAACAAACCCCCATACTTCACAAAGGCATCCTGTCTGAGTAATTCATACAACGGAAACGACTATCAAATTTTCCACTGTCCCACCGCTACACCATACATCAGTGCAATTTTATGTATTTGGACAATCCGTTGAATAAATTACTTCCATCCTGCCTGCTCTTGCCACTTCTGTTAAGAGTCATATCAGTTTTAATTGTCTTTCTGTCTATACAGAGCCATTGTTTTTCTGGCCTTTTCCTGTGCTATTTCCTGAGCACCAAAATAAACTACAAACACCCACCAGAACTGGGTACAAGGGACATACGAGTGTCCGAGAGGGGTGTCCGCCACATGGCAGTGGTTGAATGCGTGTTTGGGAGCACAACACTTCAGGGCATTTGGGTGGGGATATGGTGTCTTTTCAACATCATAGCTTTAACTGAATGCTAGAGGTACCCCCAAACTCCATGCTCTGCTATTTTCATTTGGTTGTTTATCTTCTTGGTGCCTTACCACATTCAACCTGACACCGGAAATAGACTCAACCAGGTTCAATGTCTCAATTCCATTTATAGTCAAAATCCAGCTCGCCAGCCAGTTTATGGTTAACACTACAAGCCACTGTCCTTTGATTTGTGACTCCCAAGCAAGTGACAAGCCCACCTTTCCAGCATGGCTATCTACCTTTCATCATGTCGAAAGTACAGCTGCAGAACAAGGAACACCATAATGGGAGCAAATAAACTCTGTGTCTACGAGGTGGAGTTAATGACTTTCTATCCTGTGTGCTCCTCCACACCTTCAATAGGAAACTAAATTGACACTGACCAAGGGGAAGCAGATCAATTGGATGCAACTCTGTTTCCTAAGTAAGGTCTTCTTGGTTTGCCTGTGGTTGGCAACAGTGTATTTCTATGGCCAAAGTCAACCTCCTAGGTTAGATAATTTAATGGAAAGAAGCATGAGTGAAAGCCCCTAGGAACTCCAAGCTAACTTGGGTACCACTGTAAAAAATTATTGCATCACCCATATTAACAATGGCTAATAAGCAACCACACACTGAAACCTCACCATACTGGATATTTGAAATCTGACGCTGCCAAAGAAACCATTTTATACTGAGCTACTTTTGCCATTTCCAAGAGGGACTGTCTCTAAAACAAATCTACTATATACTCAACACTGCCCTCCAATACAAAGTGGGGCTTGTGGTTCCAGTTGGCTTGATTTGGCTTCTCAGGGTGATATGAGAGAAGGGGACCCCATTCAGAGAGGTTAGCCCTGGCCTTGGTCCCCCATGTTAATTCAGTAGCCTTGCTGGGTAGTAGAAAGTAACTTTATTTATAACCCCAAAAGCAATAATAAACACAGAACTATGATTTACTCTGAACCTTCCTATTATTAAAACACTTTGTCTTATAGTTTTATTGATTTACAATCTGTCCTACTTACTTTTTGAGCATCTGAAAACAATCAAGGCACAAAGCTGCAAAATGTTTGGACATTAATTGTTAGGAGGCAGCATTTTATTCTAGGCAAGGGGTTTGAGGCCTCGACAGCGATGCATTCTGGTCCCGGAATGATTTATGGTCTTGTAGCAATAACGATGCACCAGGGCCATTAACATATTGGCAGGTCCTAGGATGGATTAGTGGCATTGATTATTTCATGGGCCACTGATACCCATTTGTTACCAGGAGCTCAAAGATGGGTTCTCCCTAACTGAAATCTTTTTATGAGCAGACAGCATTTTAAGTATTAGGAACCTGGGATTTGGGCCATTTTTTATCATCTTGCTGTCGCCTCACCTTAGCATGCAACCAAAAAAAAAAAAAAAGGTGACAAAAAATTAAAGTTCATTCTTCACTACCAGCCTTAATTCCTCAACTCATCATAACCATGTCTTCTTTAAAAATTAATGATTGCCAGCATTTAGCCAGTGGTTGTTGCTATGAAGATCTATGCAAAAAGCAAGGATCCCTATAGAGTCTGTGATATATGGAATACTCTTTATTACTACAATAAAACTTACTGACATTTCAATACTTCTGCAAATAGCATTATAGTATCAATCTTCTGAATTAGGTTGAAAATTAAGTTGTAAATTAAAAGAAAGTGTACTTTGGAATACAACATGCTATGTCACCTAGAAAAGGACCTTTGTGCATATCTGAGCTAGGGAACAGAGATGAGCTCAGTGCTGCTCAAATTCGAAAGATTGATCCAGAAACCCTCCTGCTCCATCACTAGGGATGTTTTCTTTCATTGTAAAAAGTCAAGGGATGTGACAACAGCCTTTTACGAATACAATGAAACACCAAATGTTAATATATTTTTCTCTTTTGCCATATTCTTACCATAAATTCCAAATAGGGCACATGCAGAGTAATAAATTCCTCCTAAAATACACAGAAATTACATATACACTATGCTTCTAATACATATATACACGTATAAAAACTGTTTCCGTCTCTGTGTCACCAAATACAAAATTATTCGCTTCTCTACCCACTCCCAGCCTGGTCTTCAAAGATGCTCAGAGCACCTGAGTCCCAATACATAATTTTGTAATACCCTGCCTAGTTAGTTGCTTCTATCAAAAGCTTTCTTCTGGACACTTGAAAGCTGAAGTCTAGGACATAAGCACATTATGATGGGAAAACCCACACCTGGTTTCAGGTATCAGCTTAGTGTGATGAGAAAAGCAAAGGTGACCCAGCCGGGGTGCAGGACTGCAGAAGGATATGCTGACCTGAGGAGTTGATGGGAGTTTTAGAGATATAATTATAGAATCAAATATGAACCTAAATTTCTGGAGGATTCTGTTTGAGACACATATTTGACTGATTTCTATGTGTACATTTGTAGAAACGATCAGAAATAAAGAGACATTCTGTGTAAATGAATAAATGCCCTCTATGATATTAAAAAAAAAAAGATGCTCAGAGCAGAGAGTTATCCATGGCATTACATGAAATTCCCAAATCTTGGATGGCTTGGAAACTATTAAGTTTGAAGACTAATGTCACACATGCTGTAAATTACAAACAGCCTCATATCAGAGCCTACACAAAGTGATTATGCAAAAGACTATGGACTTTCAAACACATACTTGTTGAAAAGTCAAACACCTTAAATCACTTCAACCTATCTTCCACAGCATTCTCTATACCCACAATATGAGACAGCACAGTTAAAACAGGCCCATACTTTGAAACATCTTGATAAAAATCCAAACTATTTCCTGCCCACAGTGACTGCTCCCCCCCCCCCACCACCACCATGGTTGCTCATGCTCCTTGGACCATTTCTCTAGACTGGAAGGTCTTTCAGGTGGGCATCTATTTCTCTTAAATCACACTGTCTTCATCTTCTGAGGTCTTCACACAATGAGCCAGGCTGAGTAAAGAGGTTTTTATCTAAGGAACCAATTCTACCCCCCTGGCCATGGCAGGCTGTAATGAGAAGGATTCAGAGGCACAGCTTTGGCTCAACAGGAAAGGATGCCATAATTAATTAGCCACACGGACTGAGAGTACAGGAGTGAGAGAGATGGTCCAAATGCTGATAACTAATGACTGAATTCAGAAGTCAACACACTATCCTTAACTAACCTGAGGACCATTCAATTAAGCTGAATATGGATGGACTCCTCCTTTGAGAGGATTTTCAATAATAGAATGGGCATAAGAAAACAAACTCATCTTCTCCAAGGGAGTTTTAACCATAGATCAAAGGTCTTTTCAGAACCAACAAGCATCATAAGGCCTAATCCAAGTCTTTCATTTCACAGATGGAAAAACCAAGACATGCTGTGAAGCGATTCACATAAGGTCTCATTACTACTGGGGAAGAAACTAAACTCGAGGTTTCCTGCACTCGCATCCTCTCCACGACACCAAATGCTTCCTTTTTGTGCCATCTTATTCACTGCTTATTTTTCGTTCCTTCCCCATGTGTATAATTTTCATATTTTACTAAGGTTTCATGTACTATTCCAGACTTCTCAAATTTTGGATTATATGATGAGACATAAACTCAATAATCTATATTACTGCAAATTTTAAGAAAACGATCTTGGAGTGTGATGTACGGTAATTGAGGGTTAAGTGGAAAACAACACAAAGAATTTGCCACTTTCCTTGTTAAATTTTGAATCTTATTTTAAAGAGAGAAGAAAGATATTGTACATGTGTATTTGAGATGTGCAGAGGAATTCTGAGCTTCAGTCTAATTTAAGAGGCCTTTACATAAACCCCCCAACATTAAAATATACAGAGGAAGGAACCCCTTAAGAACCCTCAAATGATCTCCACCATATCCAGCTTACAAATTAATTGGGAAAATGGACCTTCCATTTCCCTGGGAAAGTCAAGTTCTCAAACACTCTTTACAGCTCTCTGTGATAGAACCCACGTGCTACCCATTCAGACTGAGTAGATCATGGCCTTCCCAGGATAGCAAGGAGATGGAAGCAGACCAGAGGGTATCATCACCTTCATTACCTCATCCAGTGATCTGAAAACGCTGTGTGAGAGCCTACTTCTCCTTCAACATGCAGAAACAGATTCCCAGAAAGGTTCAGACTCCCTGCCTCCAGGGAGAATAATCCATGACCTCCTGTAAGAGAACTAGTTTCTCTTCCACTTAAAAAGTTAAAAATTAAATCTCTTTTGGAGATACACTCCACAACTTGGAAACAATTCTGGGTCACCACTACAAAACCTGAGAAGTTAGCGGAATTCTCTCGCAGATCTAACTTAATTTGAACACACCTAAATGTCAACCTTTTCCTTTTTTTCACTTCCTGGTTAAAACACAAAGGCACCAGTTACCTTCTCAGGTAAAACCAACCCTATATACTGGTGGCCCAAACAATAAAGAATCTGCCTGCAAGGCAGAAGACCTGGGTTCTATCCCTGGGGCGGGAAGATCTCCTGGAGAAGGAAACAATAACCCACTCCAGTATCCTTGCTTGGAGAATTCCATGGACAGAGGAAGGGGTGGGCCACCACCCACAGGGTTGCAAGACTGAGTAACTAACTTTTACTTTCAGATACATCACTGCTCTTATTTAGGTAAATAAGGCCAACCCCATAAAGCTCTTCAGATATATCATTTCATAAATTATTGTTATCTCTACAGTTCCTCTGGACTTTAGCCAAATTTCCTACATCCTTCTTAAACCCAGTAGACCAGATGGCATTACAGGGCTGGGTGTTAATTGAAGAATAGTTTAACTGTTTGGACATGTTATGCGTCTATTACCCAACTGTCAATCTTGTAATATTTGCTGTATGACTACATCTTTGGGGAAATGAATGCCAAATGAAAATTTACCCTCATCTATTCCTCTTTTTATTCTCTTTGGGCTCTTTCTGATGATTTGTTAGCCTGCTTCACTTTATTCCACAAGCTCAAGTCAGTCACATAACCAAAATTAACAACCAAGACCCAGGATAGGAGCAAATGTTTACTGATGGAGATATCTGTCCTCTTTGAAATATTTATCCTTTTTGTCAGCAACCACCTATCATAAACATGGCTGTTAATCCGGCTAAAGTAATAAAGAACACACAATGATGGGACTGAATCTCAACAATACCGATCAGTCTCATATTTCTAAATTTTACTTCCAACTCTTGGTATGAAAGTGAAAGTGAAAGTGAAGTCACTCAGTCGTGTCCGACTCTTCGCGACCCCATGGACTGTAGCCTACCAGGCTCCTCCACCCGTAAGATTCTCCAGGCAAGAATACTGGAGTGGGCTGCCATTTCCTTCTCCAGGAAATACCCACTCTACTTTTACTGTAAAATCTCATTTGGTCATCTAAGACAGAAGTTTTGGATAAGAGTGAAGTGGAATTTTGTCCTGTTTTTGATGGAGAACCAAACAAGGTTCATGAGAGGTGCTTAATAAATACATGCAGATTGAACAAGTAACAGTGGGATTTCTCTAGTGGCCCATGGTTAAGACTCTGAGCTTCCACTGCAGGGGGTGAGAGTTCAATCTCTGGTCTAGGAACCAGAATCCTACATGCCACAGCCAATGATAATAATAGTGCGCTACAAGACTGGTCTGTTTTCCACCCTCCATGTACATGCCATGTGTCATACCATTATGCCATACAAGACCTCATAAGGACTATGGGACTGAGGTGACAGTGGGCCAGTTCTGAATCTAAGCCTTACATGGACATGTGTCTCCTCTGTGAGCCTCTGACATTTGAAATCAGAAAATCTGTTGGTTCCAGACAAAACAGACAAGAAGGAGAGTAGACGGACCAGTGCATAGACCTGTAACCTGAAGNCCTCATAAGGACTATGGGACTGAGGTGACAGTGGGCCAGTTCTGAATCTAAGCCTTACATGGACATGTGTCTCCTCTGTGAGCCTCTGACATTTGAAATCAGAAAATCTGTTGGTTCCAGACAAAACAGACAAGAAGGAGAGTAGACGGACCAGTGCATAGACCTGTAACCTGAAGTAGGGCCTCCCTGGTGCATCTGAAGTCTCAAGATGTAGCAATAACTACCCACCACCGAATGCCACCAGGTGTTAAATGATTTGTTGAGAAAAGCATTGTTGCTGTGACAGCTCACAAGCAATAAATGGTGCAATTGAGATTATAAGGTCATGTTTGACCACAGTGAGCAAAACTGACCATGTACACAGCAAAAGTTTTTTAATTACAATG
>SJYA01007153.1:0-19139 GCA_006410615.1 Neotragus moschatus
AAAAAAAACGCTCATATTCCTGTCTCAGCCACCTAGA
This sequence comes from Neotragus moschatus, assembly GCA_006410615.1. Taxonomy (NCBI): domain Eukaryota; kingdom Metazoa; phylum Chordata; class Mammalia; order Artiodactyla; family Bovidae; genus Neotragus; species Neotragus moschatus. Next base: position 38 of record SJYA01007153.1, read on the forward strand.
GTCATCATGCTAGAATCCCTGTTTGGTTCAGAAGCACAGGTTGCTGTTTTGTAATTAACCAACATTTGAGTGAAGAGAAATACAGACCAGTCCATCCAGAGCTCTGTCGGCTCCCAGATGCCCGACATTCCTGCAGAGCGAGCGTCTGAGAGGACAGCTGAGCTTTTCTGCCTGCCCTGCCAGTGTGCCCTGGCCCTGACCCCTCCTTCTGCCCCTGAGCCAGCCTGAACCTTCGGGATCAGACTGGGTTGCAGAGTGCCAGAGCGTGAGTCAGCAGCCAAGGGCCGAGGGCTGGGGGTGGTGGGGCGTGAGGCGGGGGGTGTGTTTGCTGGAGGGAGGCAGGTTCTGCCTCCAGACACTGGAGCTGCAAGAACTGTCCCATCCACTGTGGCCGAGCGGCNCTGAGCCAGCCTGAACCTTCGGGATCAGACTGGGTTGCAGAGTGCCAGAGCGTGAGTCAGCAGCCAAGGGCCGAGGGCTGGGGGTGGTGGGGCGTGAGGCGGGGGGTGTGTTTGCTGGAGGGAGGCAGGTTCTGCCTCCAGACACTGGAGCTGCAAGAACTGTCCCATCCACTGTGGCCGATCGGCTGCCCCATCAGCCGAGAGCTGCAGGAGGGCTGGGGAGGCAGCCCTGACAGGAGGAGAAAGTAGGTCGGAGAAAGCGTGCAGATGGGTGACAGAGAATGCTGGGGGCGGGGCGGGGGGGAGGGGGATGCCGGAGATGACGGCGTTTCTGTCTCCTTCCACCCCTCCCCCCACCCCCCGGCCCGATCTGGGAATCAAGGGAGGTGGGGCGAGGCTTTATTCTGTTCTCCAGGCCTTCCTAAAATAACCAAGATGCTGTTAATGATCTCGTCCTGAAGATGTTGCAGAGAAGGGAACGAGGCAATTCCCAGAGCAGGCTTCGGGTGGTGGGGGCGGCTGTGTGGGCAGAGCCCTGCAAGATGGGCTGGATGAAGATGTACGTTATGCAATTACAGTTAAAAAAGGAGTTCTGGGATCTGCCAGGAGGGGCCACGGATCATCTCTGCAGCAAGAGGGCTCTATTAGGCAGTGTTTCGCAGTGCCAATGGCAGAGCCACGGTTCATTTCCAGATGTGGCCAACTAGACTGTCCAGTGGCTTCAAGAACAGGGGTCCTCAAGTCCACCTGGGGGAAAGGGGTAGTGACTGCCAAGACTGGAGCGAGCTCAGGGACCTGGGAACTGGGATTCTTGGTTTGTAAATAGACCAAGTCTCTGACCTCTCAAGCACCAGTGTCCCCTTCTGTGCCTTGAAGCCTGGCATCCTGGGACCCTTGTGCCTCTCTTTCTGGGGCTCCCTTGAAAGAACCCTGGCGGTTCTCCTTTCTGTGAGCTGACAGCCATCAGTGTGGAAGGGACAGCAGAGGCGCCTGGCATGACTGGATGGTGGTTAAAGCCCACACCCTGGAGCAGACAGCCTGGGTTTAAATCCCTCACTAGCTGTGTGACTGTGAACAAGGTACTAAGCCTCTCTGTGCCTCAGTTTCCTAGGGGAAGCGATAGGATTACTGTGAGGATGAAATGAGTTCCTAAGTGGAAAGTGCTTAGCACATATCCAGCACTCAGGGTGATTAGCATTTTGTGTTGTGGTTAGCAGGAAAATCACCCATTTGTAGCCATGCAGAGGGTCAATAAATGAATAGACAGCAGAGACGAGGTTACAGAAGAAAGGGTTTTGCTCAAAGTTGGTGGCAAAGCCAACTTACAGATACCCTAAAACCAGCTATTGAGTAGGGTGCCCAGATTAGGTTCTTGGTCCTTGAAACCAGTCATGCAGCATTTTTAGTACTGGTTGGTCTCAGGAAGAATGGCCTGGAACCCAGAGGGTCAGATTCACAGCCAGGACTGTCAGCCATATGGAGAGGACCTGCCCCTGTAGTCCCAGGTCCTGGGCTCCCAGGACCTGCCCTTGTAGTCCTAGAGGAATGTTGAGAAGCATCATGGGCTACTTGGTCTAAAGTGGAAGCCCACTCCCCCTCCAGGCCAGGCTGAGAAATCTGGGTGTGGGACATCTTTACCATGCAAGAGGAGATGGACAGGAAAGGCACACAGGGTCCCCGCAATATCCACCAGCTTTGACTGGGAAATGAGCCTGGCCTGGGACACAGGTCCTGGCCAAGGCTGTTTCTCCCTGTAGGAGGGCGCGGATTCTTCTGTGTCTTCATGTGGTCTGATTGCAGGCTGTGTGCTCTGAGACACAGCTGAGTTGTCTCCGCTCCCTCCAGCATAGGCTTCTGAGAAGTACTAGTTGGGTGGGTGAGGTACGTGAATTGACTGGTGAATAAATATGTGGGCATGTAATCAGTGAGATGGGGACTAGGTAGGGAGAGGGATGGACGGACAGATGGAAGATGGATGGCAGGAGGGTTGATAGGTGAGTAAATGGATGAGCAGGCAGATGGATGAGTGTGTGGGTGGTGAGTGGACGAGTCTGAATTGATAAGAGGCTCAGGATAGGGCTACCTCCATGTTCTACTTTCCTATTCTTGTGGCAGCAAGAAGTAGGAGCTGGCCCTGGCCCCAGTCTAATACCCAGGCTCTGTTGGTACCTCCAGCATGCCGAGGAAATCTTTTCTGGAAGTGCCCTCAACTCTCTACTCTCCATTGATCCAGAGACTTCCAAATTAACTAATGGCTGTTATTCTAAAAGATTTTTTTTAAAAAAATTAGATGTGTATTCACAAGGGTAGTTTGTGTAGGTGTAATCTGCGTGGATTCATAGATCTTAGGGACCACCTGGTCCAGCCCCCTCACTTTACTCTGAGGCCCAGAAATGGGAAAGGACTTGGGCCAAGTCACCCTGTGGGTTTGCGGAGTTTGAATCCATATGTCCTGACTCCCAATCCAGTAAGCAGAGGTTAGGAGCTTTGGCTCTGAAGTCCAACAGACCAAGGTTCAAACTTCAGCCTCAGCACTTACCACCCATGTGACCCTGAACAAGTTACCTAACCTCTCTAAGCCTTTGCTTTCCAATCTGTTAAATGAGTGTACCGTTAATCGTAATCACTAGTATTCACTTAGCCAGAGTGCTTAACCCATGTTGGCTTGTATGAAGACCCCATGAAGTAGGCAGTGTTACGTCTCCAACTCGTAGATAAGGACAACGAAGCTGGGAGGAGTTAAAGAGCGTGTCCAGAGAAGTTCAAGAACAGGGTCCCAGAGAAGATGACGGGCTGGGCCAGGTTTCAAACCCACGTCTGTCCGGTCCAGAGCCTGCACAGCTCACCACCCCCACTGCTCCGTGTCCCGCTCCTCTGGCCGTATACGTGCCTTGAGGCGGTTCCCAGGGCTGCTGTGAGATCAGATAAGAGGATGTATGTGTGGTTCCCAGTGTACTGCTTGACATGTGGCAACTACTCCGTCCATAGCAGTTACTGCTCTTACTGCCTCCTTCATTATTGCTGAGCCTTAGCCTGCATAGCCTGCTCCTCCGCCCACTGTCTAGCTTGACAACCTCCACATCCCTTCCAGGAAATCAAGGCAAACATGACCGTTTGCATCTTGCAGCTGAGATCCGAGAGAGCTGCAGAAACAGCAGGTGTCCTGACCCAGGTTGCTCCTGACACCAGGTGACAGAGTTGAGCCCAGAGAATCATGGCGGAGTTGACCAGGCGGGTGAGGAGGCGCTCTGGGCAGGGCCACACAGCCTTGCCAAGGCCCAGAGGCCTTTTAGAGATGAGACAGTCCGTGGCCTGGGCGTTTCCCAGGTCTGGAATGATGAGAGGTGAGGCTGGGAAGGCTGAGGGCGAGTGGGGGTGGCAGCAGTCACGCCCTTAGGGGCCTTTCTCGTCACAGTGCTCAGAATCACCCAGGCACTGGTGAAGGATGGTGTGAGAGCAGAGGCTGCCGGGAGAGACCAGGAAACGGGACCAGGAGGTCCCTCTCAGGGGGCCAGCCTCAACCACATGCCCCATCCCTTCTGAGGACGCCAGAATTCTCTTCTTTCCACTTCTGTTTCTGATCCCTGGCAACTAAACTTGCCCTCTGAGGCAAGCGACATGAATCATCTTTTGGTCAGAAATGGCTTCCCTGCCTCGGAAATCCTGGCACACCCTCAGAGTCTTTGTCGCCTCTAACTCTCTGAGCGTCGAGACTTCTACTAGCTGCTTCTTCCTGTCGCCCTGCTGCTTCCCAGAGCCGCAGCTGAGCTCTCGGATGGAAATAGCTCCTTCCTCAGACTTTAGAAGCCCCGTGCTTTCTTTTGGAAGAACGTTCTCCTTTTCCACCCACGTTTATTCTGCGCTCTGAAACCAGCCAAGCGGATTTTAATTTTTTTTATTTTATGAGACCTCTTTTAAAGTAGGTTGGCATGACAGTTAGCATTTGAATTAGTAAAACGAAGATGGGCACCTGTGGAGTCAAACTGCTGGAAGTTTATGGCGTATACTCTGCTAACAGAAACTATTGAGAGAAGAGCAAATCTCCTTGGAGTCCCGAAGTGGTTTTCACTTCAGGGAAGGAGCAGGAAGGATTTTCCTGGCAGGATGGTTTTCCTGAATAAATAAGGCAAACTTCACCTCGTAGAGGCTTCCCAGGTGGCGCAGTGGTAGAGAATCCGCCTGCCAATGCAGAAGACCCAGGGTTGATCCCTGATTCGGGAAGACCCCCTGGAGAAGGGAATGGCTACCCACTCCAGTATTCTTGCCTGGAGAATCCCACGGACAGAGGAGCCTGGCAGGCTATAGTGTATAGAGGTCGCAAGAGTTGGACACAACTGAACATGCACTCACCTAGTTAGAAACTACAGGTGCTACCCCATTACCAAATNCTGGAGAAGGGAATGGCTACCCACTCCAGTATTCTTGCCTGGAGAATCCCACGGACAGAGGAGCCTGGCAGGCTATAGTGTATAGAGGTCGCAAGAGTTGGACACAACTGAACATGCACTCACCTAGTTAGAAACTACAGGTGCTACCCCATTACCAAATTGAGGTGCCTCCATATCCCCAAGAGCCTCAGCAAAACCTAAAAGGCAGGAAGGATCTGCTTGATGGCATTTCTCACGAATCTTAGCACTAGAGCTCCTGGGAGGAGGGTGAAGTGGGGTGCTAACTCTGGAAAGCAGAGAGTCAGCCCTTGAATTCAGATCTGGCTCCAAACCCAGGGTGCAAATGAACATTCCAAGGAGCCTCAAACCCCTTGAGTCAAGCCAGATCTGCAAAGGACTCTGGCCAGGAGAGTGGTTCCAGAAGGCGCAGAAGACCCTGGCAGTGACTTAGCAGGGCATTCAGACGGGGAAGTGGGATTGCTCTTCTTTTGGGTCTGTGAAGTGACGGTGCCTTTGTGTTGAATTCAACAGCTGTCCTGGTTCTGTTCGTTGGTTTTGTTTTTGTTCTTTTTGAAAACACTGTCCCTAGGAGAACAGTTTAAAACAAGTAACCCTGAATGGGGGAGTCTAATTTTTAACAGAACTGTTAATCCGTGTATCCTCCTTTTCACTGTACGTGTGCACACACACGCACCACACAGCACGTACACCATACCCACACAGGTGCCTGCACACACACACACACACACACACCCCACACGCACATATACACACAGTGCAGTGGCGAGCTCAAGAAGGTCCCTGGGGAGTCTGCTCTCACGGGTGTGTCTCCCCAGGGCGGCTCAGCCTGTCCAGCTGTCATCCAGGACACCCACACTGACCTGGGCCTTTGTAGCCTTCGTGAAGGTCCTGGCTCTGCCCTCCTGCCCCTCAAGGCCTAGCTCCTGAGAAGCTCCTGGGGAGGCAGAGCCTCAGATAACAATTCTGGAGGCCAACATTCTGACGAAATCCCATCCCATCTGGCCTCCCGTTGGCAGCACTCCACACCCACAAACACCAAATTATTCATTTATTCATTCAACACATATTCATTGGTTACCCACAGTGGGAAGCAGAGATAAGCAAGACAGCCCTCCCCACCGCCCCCACCATGGGCTCTAAACCAGTCACCCACCAGTTTCCTCGTTAACCAACCATCTGAAGTGCTAGGGAAGACAGGCAGGGCTGCTGGGAAAGCGTTCTGTGTGGACACAGAGCTGAGACCAGCCAGGGTCAAATCCTACTATCTCAGCCACTCATGAGCTGTGAGACCTGGTCTCTCCAGGCCTCCCCATGCACCTGGGAATGATAACAGTCTGCCCCCTAGGAATCCATGAAGATGTAACTGAAGATGCATGCCTAGTGAAGAGTTTAGCAAAGGGCAAGCGGAGTCGGCATCTGGCACGTAGTCCTTGCTGCCGCTGCTGAGGCTCCTGGTGGTCCATCCAAGCCTCGGGGAGGCTCCTCTGCCAGTGCCCATCCTCAAGGAGTGAGAAGAGTGGGCTCAACTGCCAGAGACCACCAGAGAGTGAAAAGTCATTTTCTAATGCGCTTTCACGAGTGTCGTCCTGTGGCCGTGGCTGCAGTTTACTGTGCTACGTCTGTGGGGTTTTGAGGGACAGAGAGGGGGTGTCAAGGGTATTTTAATATTTCAGTAAAAGACACATAACCTAAAATTGATCACCTTAACCATTTTGGTGTACACATCAGGGTCATTAAGTCTAGCCACATTGTACAACCACCCCCACTACCCACGTCCAGAACTTACCCTCTTCCCCAACTGCAACTCTGTTCCCTTTAAACTCTCCCCTTTCCCCCTCCCCCCGCCCCTAGCTCCCACCCTGCTGCTTTCTGTCGGGATGAATGTGACTGCTCTGCTGCTGCTGCTAAGTCCCTTCAGTCGTGTCCAACTCTGTGCGACCCCATAGACAGCAGCCCACCAGGCTCCCCCGACCCTGGGATTCTCCAGGCAAGAACATTGGAGTGGGTTGCCATTTCCTCCTCCAATGCATGAAAGTGAAAAGTGAAAGTGAACTCAGTCATGTCTGACTCTTAACGACCCCATGGACTGCAGCCTGCCAGGCTGCTCCATCCATGGGATTTTCCAGGCAAGAGTACTGGAGTGGGGTGCCATGGCCTTCTCCAGTGACTGCTCTAGGGACCTCGAGTAAGTGGCATCACACAGTATCTGTCCTTTTGTGTCTGGCTTAGTTCACTTAGCATAATGTCCTCAAGGTTCATCCATGCTGGAACGTGTCGGAGTTCCCTCCGTTTTTACGGTGGAATACCATTCCACTGTATGTGTAGATCGCATCTTCCTTAGCGACTCACCTGTTGACGGACAGTTGGGTGGCCTCCATCTTTTTGGCTACCATGAACAACGTCGCAGTGAACGTGGGGATACAAATGTCTTCTCGACTCTCCGCTTTCAGTTCTTTTGGGTAATATACCCAGAAGTAAAATCGCTGGGTTGTATGGTAATTCCGTGTTGAATTTTTGAGGAACCACCATGCTGGTTTCCACAGTAGCTGCACCATTCAGCATTCCCACTAAGGTTTCCCGTTTCTCCGCATCCTTGCTGACACTTGTTTCCTATTTTGTTTGGGATGACGGCGTCCTCATGGGGGTGAGGTGGCACCTGCTCACTATACGTTTTTAAATCTCATTTTTTCAGATGTTATTTATAACTTGCTGCTCTTCGGCTCATCACTCCTTGTGTCTGAGCTCCAGTCACTCCTAAGCATCCCAAGACAGGAGCATGAATTGCCCTGTCAAAGTTATGCTCACCCAGCTCACCCAAAGTTACCTGCACCCAGCACTCCCAAAGGACTTAGCGTTCATACAGGGATATGAGCAGTAAACAGCACTGCGTTGGGAATGACAGGAACTGGAGGCAGCCCCAGGCCTTTGACCAGTCTTTGCAGGAGGTCTTTGACCAGTAGCAAATCACTTCCCCCCAGACCTGCCCGCTGCCCCTCAAAACCAATGCCTTAACTCTTTTACAGACTTAGAGCCCTGGAGAGCAAAGGCTCTTGGGAAGTCTACAATAATAACAAAACCTATGGGTTTGTTGAGATTAAAAAAAAAAAAAAACCCAAAAGAAAAAAGGGGCGAGTCCCTGCTTCTTAATAATACACGTAGGCGATTTCAGAGCTCAAGTTCACAGGAACAAATTGAATTACGGAGGAGCCAGCCCTGCCTTTTGCAGCCATGGATTGTTTGAAATCCTTTTAGGAGAAAATTAAAATATTTCACAGAGGGTAATAAAATGCTGTGTGTTTGCAGGCATAACTGCTCAGCTCTCTTGGGCAAATAAGTAATTAGGCATTTTTATTTCAGTCCTCCGTGTCATCATCTTCTTTCACAAGCAGGGGGTGAGGGGAACCGTTGTGGAAGACACATAAAACTCTGGAAATCACCAGAAGGTTAATTATGAAATTGTAAAAAAAAAAAAAAGTAAATATGTAAATTTGCAAAGCACACATAACCGCATGCTGCAAAGACTAAGAGGAGTGCTTAATGTCTCTTTTCCCAAACATCAGAAAGAGGGAGCTGTCAGATTCTTCTGCTTTCAAGTCACATCCACACAGTGTGGGAGTGGGGAGCCTTCTGAGGCCCGCAGTGCTGGGACCTAGTCGGACGTGGCATGGAGCAGGGAGGGTATTCTCAGGCGGGACCCACGGCCCCCAGAACCCTCGGAGGAACCCGCAGCTCTGCCTTGTTCTACCATCCTTCACTATGGCCCACGATGCACTTGAAGGAGTGGGTTGATTTTTTTTTTCTCAGCTGGAAATCATTTGCTCCAGCCTTTCCACGTTACACGTGGGGACCCTGAGGATGACGACTTAGGGTCCACGCCTGTGTATGGAGAGGTCAGTGCCCATGACTCGCCATGTCTCAGGTCTGCTCCTGGGGCCTGAGCCCTGACTGTAGGGCAGAAGGGGCCGGCCAGGGACAGGTCCTGGTGCCATCCTTCCCCCCGCACTGCCAGCCCATCCATGCCCGCGTCCTCTGGGGTCTGCCTTCCTCTTACCTGGGCTCATATGAACAACACCAAGGAGGTCGAGAGGGAGGGTTTGGAGGGCTCCTGTGCGAGGCTGGTCTGAGACCCACAGAGACCCACCCACGGGCTGGGACAGGGACACAGGATGTTCACAGACGCTGTTCCTCTTCAGTGTCTCTCTGGGGTCTGCGTTTGTCCATGGTGGCTCTCACCACTCCCAAAGCCACCTCCACTGAGTCGCTGCACACTGATTTTATACAAGTGGTCTGCCTGTGTGGTGGGGGTTCGGGGGCAGCTGTGGGAGGTGAGCCCACCTGCCACGTGAACTTCCCGCAGCCACCTGCTAATGCTGCCGTCAGCACTCACGTGGAACACCTCGTGCTTCCCTGGCCACCTGTGCCTCTCACCGCCCCCCCCTCCCCAGGGCTGGTCTGCATTGAGCCACCTTGCAAAGAATGAGTAAATACCTACTGTGTGCTGGGCTCTGTGCTGGCCCTGAGAACCTGGGCAGGGGATGGAAGAATACAGCTCCTACTCGGGGGTGACAAAGTCATCAAAGACAAGGAGATACCTGTGCTGGTCCTTAAAGGGCGAGGGGAGTTTGCCTGGCAGGAAAAGGAGGCAGGAGCTGCAGGGCTGAAGGGACAGGGTGGAGAAACAACAGCCAGTGTCCTGGCAGCCACGCGAGGAAATGAGAGGCCCTGGGGAGATGTGGTCGGTGGTTTCACTGAGGTGAGGGCAGAGGCTGTGGTGTCCATGCAGCCCAGTTGGAAAGGATCAGCCCCCCAATTCATCTGACCCTCCTCTTCCCCCGCTGTGTCTACATGTCCGTTCCAGACGCCTGCATCTCCTGCCCTTCAGATAACTTCATTAGCACCATTCCTCTAGATTCCACATACATGTGCGAGGATGCCATACTTGTTTCTCTCTTTCTGGCTTCACTTCACCCTACATGGCAGGCTCCAGATACATCCACATATGTCCCGTGCTCTGTGTAGAAGGAATAGCTGGTGAAAAGGGGTATGTAGCGTGGGGAGCTCAGCTCGGTGCTCCATGCTGACCAAGAGGGGTAGGATGGAGGGGGAGTTCAGGAGAGTGGGGAGCTACGCATGCATGCAGCTGATTCAGCTCATGTATGGCAGAAACTAACACAACACTGTAAAACAGCTAGATTCCAAATTTTAAAAAAGAACAAGCCAGTGCCCTAAACGGGGATAACTCAAAACCTGAATGTTTTGAGAGTGAAGCAAGTTACAGAAGAATGTGTACAGCCTCCTTGCCTGCCCTTTGCAACATGTGAAACAGCACTGCACACATACACCGTAAGGTAAACTGCATGGAGTTGCCAATGGCTGGCCGCTGGGACACAAAATTAGCAGTTGCATTTGCTTCAGCCTCAGTTGAAGTCACAAAGGACGTTACATTCAGAGCGTAGAATACCACCCAGCCGTGACAAGGAATACACTGTGGAGGCACGCAACAACTTGCCTGGGTAACCAGGGGACTGTGCTGAGTGAAAAGAAGCCAGTCTCTGAAGGTTACATACTGTACGATTCCATCTATATACCTAGCACAACATGGCAGAATTGTGAAGCTGGAGCACAGCCTAGGAGTTGCCGAGGGGTAGGGAGGGGGAAGGGAGAGAGATGACCGCAGTCATGAAAGGGAAGTGAGTCAGAAAATACATATTAATGCACATATACGGAACCTGGAAAAATGGTGTAGACGATCTTATTTGCAAAGTAGAAATAGAGACACAGATGTAGAAAACAAATATATGGACACCAAGAGGGCGAGGAGCGGGGAGCATCGGGAGACTGGGATTGACAAATCTATGCTGTTGATCTGCGTGCAAGACAGAGGCCTGCTGAGAACCTGCTGTATCACAGGGAACCTGCTCAGCGCTCTGTGGTGGCCTAACTGGGAAGGAAGCTCGAAAAAGAGGGAATGTATGTATACGGAAGATCCCCTGGAGAAGGAAACGGCAACCCACTCCGGTATTCTTGCCTGGGAAATCCCATGGACAGAGGAGCCTGGTGGGCTACATACAGCGCACGAGTTCACAAGGAGTCAGACAGGACTTAGCCGCTAAACAACAGTAATAACACGTATACGTACAGCTGAGTCACTTTACTGTCCAGCAGAAACTAACACAGCATTGTTAAGCAACTATACTGCAAAAAAAATTAATTAAATTAGGAAACCAAACCATAGACAGTGAAATTTAAATTTTACTAAACTTTATATCCACATAGCAAAAGACACTAATTTTTTTTACAATGATTATCTCAAAAAAAAAAGAATGGCACAGGGGAGTGTTGTGATGAACAGTTGTGTACCTGGATGATGGCTGTCACAGGAATCTACACATGATGCCGTTGTTCAGACCTAAACACACATCGAAGTGCTTTAAAACTGGTGAGACCTGAATCTCGCCGGGTCAGTTCTATCATCGTCAACACCTTGGTTGTGTCCTCATGGTCCGGTTGCTCAGGAAGTGAGCACTTGGGGAAACAGGATGAAGAGCATGTGACACCTCTCTGCATTATTTCTTGTCACCTGTGAATCTAGCATGAATCTCGAAACAAAAAGTTAAAACACAGAGGGCAAGGATGAATACCAAATTTAAGTGAGAGTTTCCTTGTGGGACAAGGAGTGGGGGTTATACAGATGCGGAGGGGTACATGGGGGATTCAACTTTATCTGTGAGGCTTGACTTCTTCAAAAAAAAAAAAGAAAGAAAAATCTGAAGCGAACAAGGCCTCAAGTTCTGCAGAGCTGGGTGGTTTGTGCACAATTTTTTTTTTTTTAATTCTGTTATCAATTTATGTTTGAAATCGTAAGTCTTAACAAAGCCGATCTTGGTTAATTGCCATCATCCAAGAGCCCAGACTGGGTCTGGGATGCAGAGGCCGGAGAGAGCAGAAGCGAGTGGCAGCAGCCCCACCCAGCCCCGCCGCCCTGTAGTGCCCAGGTGGCTGTCCCAGTGAGCCCCCTGCCTCTCCCCGCAGCCCCCGGAGAAGGAGGGCGCCCTGCCCCGGCAGGTGGGCAACAAGACGGAGTGCGGCCTGCTGGGCTTGGTGCTGGACCTGAAGCAAGACTACGAGCCCGTGCGCGCTCAGATGCCCGAGGAGAAGCTGTACAAGGTCTACACCTTCAACTCCGTGCGCAAGTCCATGAGCACCGTCATCAAGCTGCCGGATGAGAGCTTCCGCATGTACAGCAAGGGTGCTTCGGAGATCGTGCTCAAGAAGTGAGTAAGGGAGCCGCGGTCTACACAGGGGCCTGGCGCAGGCCGGGGGCGGGGCTGTGGGCGGGGCTGTGGGCGGGGCCGGGGCGCCCAGGGCTTTTGCTGCGGCTGCTGCTAAGTCACTTCAGTCGTGTCCGACTCTGTGCGACCCCATAGAAGGCAGCCCACCAGGCTCCCCCGTCCCTGGGATTCTCCAGGCAAGAACGCTGGAGTGGGTTGCCATTTCCTCTTCCAATGCATGAAAGTGAACAGTGAAAGTGAAGTTGCTCAGTCGTGTGCAACTCTTAGTGATCCCATGGACTGCAGCCCATCAGGCTCCTCTGTCCATGGGATTTCCCAGGCAAGAGTACTGGAGTGGGGTGCCATTGCCTTCTCCAGCTTTTGCTGCTATTTCCTCTTAAATAGAAAAGACACTGGTGCTTGGAAAGAGGGAGGGCAGGAGGAGAAGGGGACGACAGAGGATGAGATGGTTGGATGGCATCATCGACTCAATGGACATGAGTTTGAGCAAACTGGGAGATGGTGAAGGACAGGGAAGCCTGGTGTGCTGCAGTCCATGGGGTCACAAAGAGTCAGACACCACTGAGCGACTGAACAACCTCTTAAATGTTCATACAGAGAGTTCTCCCTTTCCCCCTGCAAGTCACTGTCTCATCAGGAAATTCTCCCTATTATCACCGTTGGAGCCCCCTCCTGTCACTTCTCTGAGTGTGGAGTTGGTTGACAACATGATTTTCACTGTTAGCCAGTCTTGTCTGACTCCAGGTGTCAGAAATAAACTCGGAGAACTAAGCAAGTCAGGCCCCCTCGCTGCACCCATTTTCCCATTTGTACGTTGAAGGTGAATCAACCCTTGTTACACATTAGAATAACCCCAAGGAGATTTCTTTAAAAACAAACGCTGATTCCTGGACTCGCCCCAGACAAACTGAATTGGAACCTCTGACCTGAGACTCAAAGATGGGGATTTGTTCAGTGCTCCCCGAGCCATCTTGATGTGACCAGTGGTGTCAGAAACCCCTCACCTAGGTTTTATGCCCTCTGAAAACCATTTTAGCTGTCAAACTACCTTTTCAGATGATATCTTGTAAAAATGAGACAAAGTAGACAGGCTCTTGGTGGATGACCTGAGAGCAGATACAGCAACCAGGCTGCCTGGTTTCTTTTTAGTTGGTCCTGATTTCAAGTTTTTCCCTGGTAAAGAATCTGTCTGCAGTGCAGGAGATCCCAGTTCAATTCTTGGGTCAGGAAGTTCCCCTGGAGGAAGACATGGCAACCCTCTCCAGTATTCTTGCCTGAGGAATCCCATGGACAGAGGAGCCTCACGGGCCACAGTTGATAAGGTCGCACAGAGTCAGACACAACTGAAGCAGCAGCAGTGGATTTCAAACCTGCCTGGGGCCCAGCAGCCAGGACCATGGGAGATGGGCTGGACGGGCCCTGGATGACCAACCTGGCCAGTGCGGGGCGTCACTTGGGATGTGGGGGTGCGCTCCGAGCCCATCGGCTGGAGGGTCCTTGGGCCTTTGGCTACACCTGACCGACCCCCCTCCCGCCTCCTCCAGGTGCTGCAAAATCCTCAATGGGGCAGGTGAGCCTCGGGTCTTCCGGCCTCGCGACCGGGACGAGATGGTGAAGAAGGTGATCGAGCCCATGGCCTGCGACGGGCTCCGCACCATCTGTGTGGCTTACCGCGACTTCCCCAGCAGCCCTGAGCCCGACTGGGACAACGAGAATGACATCCTCAACGAGCTCACCTGCATCTGCGTGGTGGGCATTGAGGACCCCGTGCGGCCTGAGGTAGGTGCCCCACCGTGGCGCCCCGGGGAGGGGGCAACCTGGCACACGCCACCTGACCCCTCAGCTTCAATGTCCCTGCAAGGCCCGCTGGTCTCCTCTGGACCTTCTCCTACACTTTCAGACTGCTGAGACCAGCGAAGCCACACTTGTCTGCTCGGGCCCCGGCACAGAGCCCACAGCCTGGCAGGCAGCATCGCTCTGCCGTGAGGGTCTGTCCTGGAACAGTCCACTCAGTCACCCGGAGACCTTCTCTCCGGGCCTCCGGGGACAGGGGTGGGGCCTGCCTTTCCCTGGAAGCCTCAGAGGAGTCAGGATTTCCTGTCAAAAATCCACAGGCCCCAATTCCAAGGTCCCTGCAAAGGAGATGCCCACTAACAAAGGTCACCACGCTCAAGAAGACCCCAAACGTGGGCGTCCCCATCAGCAGTTTAGAGTTGTCTGCATGCAGACCGAGGTTCCCAGCTAGCTTTCCCTAGTGATGTAGTGGGCAGTCTGCCTTCCTCAGGTTTCCAGGGCAACAGAGCGGGAAAGTTACCTGACAGTCATACTCTCAAGCTGAAGGTAAGGAGGAGGCGTGACCGTGTCCCCTCCCCACAAAGGCCGAGGGAAGTGATATAACACGTGCGTCTGTTGGGGTGCTCGGCTGACACGGTGGGTCTTCAGTCTTCTTTAGCTGCATCTGAATTCACCTGGAGATTTGCAGGGTTGGGGGAAGATGGGACGTGCGTGATCAGTTGGGCTGCCCAAGCTGGAAGGGGGTATGAGAAGAGAGAGCAGCCTTGAATCACTAACACACCACTGTGGGCAGGCAGAGTGCACTCACATCTGTGAAGTGAGCGGTTGGCCTGGGGACTCCCCAGGTCCCCTTCTGAGCCAGCAGCCTGGGAGGCTTACCCTCAGTCAACACATCCTGTGGCTACCTTGTGTCTCCCCGGGGCTCACCCTGGGATGTGAATTTAGAAGCTGGAACTGTGCTGGAAGGAGGGGGCCTACTGGAGGGAAGTGGGTTCTCATCCCGCCCCTGCTGCTCCTTCCCATAAGACCTCCTGTACATCGCTGCCCCGGGCCTCAATTTCCCCATCTGAACAATGAGGAAGTTGGGTGGCCGCATGTGAGGGGCACGGCAGGGTTACTGGTGATGCTAGGGAAAGTGCTGAACCTCTTCACCTGTTGACTCAGCATCTCCCGTGAGGTAGGAGTGGGACGCAGGGCCTGAGGAAGCCGGCAAGTATGCGTTTTGATTTATTTGGGTGCTTTAGGCTAGGCGATTTATGCAGGCAAATTCAGCAGGCTCACTGGCACAGACAGGATGAAGTAGCCCCCATGCCAGCCCCAGACCCGCAGTCCCCGCCGCAGAGGCAGCCGCGGCTACCGGTTTCCCAGGTTAGGGCCACGCGCGCGCGCTCAGCCGCTCCAGTCGTCTCCAACTCTTCGCGACCCCATGGACTGTAGCCCACCAGCCTCCCCGTCCATGGGAATCCCCAGGCAAGAGTCCTGGAGTGGGTTGCCGTGCCCTCCTGCAGGGGACCGTCCCCACCCAGGGATCGAACCCAGGTCTCTTATGCCTACTGCATTGGCAGGTGGGTTCTTTACCGCTAGCTCCACCTGGGACGCCCTCACCCTAACCTTTGGGAGGAGTGTCTCTGCCGACTGTGAGAATGTCTGTACACGTTCCCAGGACAGCCACGAGGCCGGCCGGAGTGAAGGGCCCCACCTGGACCACACCTAGGGTCCCACAAGCCTGGTCAGATTCGTTTGCAGCTGCTGCAGGAAAAGGAACTCTGTGTCCCTCAGTTTCCCCATCTGTCAGGGGGAGACACTCTCATTAACTTCCTCCCTTGAAAAGACAAAGGAAAGAACAGATTAAAACAGGCTTGCCAACCACCCGACTCCCACCCCCAAGACACAACCGCAGTACATTTCCCAAGGCTGGTGGAAGCCAGTGAGGATAAAAGCCGTCAGGAGAGCCACGGCTGGAGATTTGCCGTGATATCCGGGGGCGTTAGGAGCCCTTGGAGTCACAGACGACTGCTGTCACCAGAAACAACAGATGTTTTAAAGCCTTTATTTAATGAAAGCAGGAAGCGCCCATTTCCTGGCTGGTTTTCCTCAGAGAGAAATATCAAGGATAATTTTAGTGAAAGAAGGAAATTTTTTTTTTTTTTTACAGCTATTGTATCTATGGGGAAAGCACATTTCAACCAGATTGATGCCTCTGGGGCTTGAGTCTTTATCCTCTCTGCTTCCTCCCTGCCCAGAACAGTTAGATGTTCCTTAGCTGCGCTTCGCATAAGTGAACAAGTAAGGTGTCGAAAGGAAGAGCTCGGCCGCGGCAGGAGGCGTCCCATTGAGCTGGAAGAGCCGAGGATGGCTCCTGAGTGGAGAACGTTTCATGTGCAGGACGGCAAAGATCTGTGGGCACAGAGATTCAGGGAGAGAGCGCGTCCTTGGTGGAGGGGACCTCGCGGGCAAGGAGGTGGGATGGGATGCTGGGTGTCTGGAGACTCTTGAAAACCCCAGATGAGTTGCTTTGCCTTTCTTAACAAAAATCTTTTTTTAGGTAGACCTTTTTTAAGGCCCTTATTGATTGTTACAATATTGGTTCTATTTTATGATTGGGGGTGGTTTTTTTGGCCACGAGGCATGTGGGATCCTAGCTCCCCAACCAGAGATTGAACCCACACCCTCTGCATTGGAAGGCCAAGTCTTAACCACTGGACCACCATAGAAGTCCCCCTCAGGTTGAGTTTATGAGAGAACAGGTTGAGAGGGGAGCCTGGAGCTGAGTTGGGAGAGTTTGCACGTGCCCGTCCATATCCTCTCACGTGGGTCAGCCTTGGAGGGACTTGAGCGCAGAGGTGCTTCATGATAACCCTCACCGACTGAGCGCCTGCCCTGCGCTCAGGCCTCTGCAAGGGTTCTGAGCGGCCGGTAGCCCCCACCTGCAGACCCACGGCCTAGTGAAACGAAGGATGAGGGAAAGTGTAGATGCTTGCTTGCTGCGTGAGAGCGTGAAACCAGACAGGACTGAACCAGTGTGGGGAGCACTGCTCAGAAAGGAACCAGAGGATATCTCGCAGTGGCCAGGGGTTTCCAGATCTGTCCCTGGTCCCTGCCCCCAGTCAAGGCAGGTCAAAGACTCCTAATATACCTGACCCAAGAGCCGTGGTACAGCGCCCACCCCATCCCACCACCCCAAGCACCTGTTCCCCCACATGCTCCAGGTGCCCGTGGCATCCCACCCCCACATCTGCACCCTTGCTCTGCACCCCCTTCACCCCTCTGGAGCAGAAAGAGCAAGGACGCCTGGGGTGAGGCGTCTCGCCAGCCTCCCCCACCCCCTCATCACCAGCAGGCACTAGCCCTGAGCTTGGTGCCGTTTGCAGGTCACAGACTTCTACAGCTGTAGTGAAGGGTGGAAACTATGGTCCCATTTTACAGATGAGGAAACCGAGGCTCAGCGGGGAGCCTGGGCAAAGCTCAGCTCAGCCTTTTGATCCCTGAGCCCTCTCTCCCCAAAGCAGAGGTGCCTCCACTGCACAGAGAAAAGTGTGGGGGCCAACCTCCTCCTTTTGTCCCAGTCTGGCTTGTTGGGGTGAAGCTCAGATGGTAGGGATTCCACGCAGGCAAATTTCAGCTCCCTGAGACCATCTTGAAAGCAGAAGTCCTTCTAAAATGTGGTACTCATCCCCTCATTCCCAGTTCAGAACTTGCCATGGCTCCCAGGCCTGAAGGAGCGAGGCTCTGGTTCCCAGACCTTTGGGCCTCCAGCCCGTCTCTGGCTCCATGGCCACCGGCCGGCCCCTACCTCTCACCCTCCCTGGGCGTCAGCCCCCAGATCACCTACAGCACCATCTGCAGCACCCTCCCGTCCTCTGCCTGCGCACCTCGTGGGCAGTTCTCTGAAGCCAGGACCACAGTGAAGTGGTCGTCTCTGCAGCCCCACCATGGGCACAGAGCCAGGCATCCAAGCCTTAGTTCAGTTCAGTTCAATTCAGTCGCTCAGTCATGTNATTTTTAAGGCCCTTATTGATTGTTACAATATTGGTTCTGTTTTATGACTGGGGGTGGTTTTTTTGGCCACGAGGCAAGTGGGATCCTAGCTCCTCAACCAGAGATTGAACCCACACCTTCTGCATTGGAAGGCCAAGTCTTAACCACTGCACCACCATAGAAGTCCCCCTCAGGTTGAGTTTATGAGAGAACAGGTTGAGAAGGGAGCCTGGAGCTGAGTTGGGAGAGTTTGCACGTGCCCGTCCGTATCCTCTCACGTGGGTCAGCCTTGGAGGGATTTGAGCGCAGAGGTGCTTCATGATAACCCTCACCGACTGAGCGCCTGCCCTGCGCTCAGGCCTCTGCGAGGGTTCTGAGCGGCCGGTAGCCCCCACCTGCAGACCCACGGCCTAGTGAAACGAAGGATGAGGGAAAGTGTAGATGCTTGCTTGCTGCGTGAGAGCGTGAAACCAGACAGGACTGAACCAGTGTGGGGGGCACTGCTCAGAAAGGAACCAGAGGATATNAGGGTTCTGAGCGGCCGGTAGCCCCCACCTGCAGACCCACGGCCTAGTGAAACGAAGGATGAGGGAAAGTGTAGATGCTTGCTTGCTGCGTGAGAGCGTGAAACCAGACAGGACTGAACCAGTGTGGGGAGCACTGCTCAGAAAGGAACCAGAGGATATCTCGCAGTGGCCAGGGGTTTCCAGATCTGTCCCTGGTCCCTGCCCCCAGTCAAGGCAGGTCAAAGACTCCTAATATACCTGACCCAAGAGCCGTGGTACAGCGCCCACCCCATCCCACCACCCCAAGCACCTGTTCCCCCACATGCTCCAGGTGCCCGTGGCATCCCACCCCCACATCTGCACCCTTGCTCTGCACCCCCTTCACCCCTCTGGAGCAGAAAGAGCAAGGACGCCTGGGGTGAGGCGTCTCGCCAGCCTCCCCCACCCCCTCATCACCAGCAGGCACTAGCCCTGAGCTTGGTGCCGTTTGCAGGTCACAGACTTCTGCAGCTGTAGTGAAGGGTGGAAACTATGGTCCCATTTTACAGATGAGGAAACCGAGGCTCAGCGGGGAGCCTGGGCAAAGCTCAGCTCAGCCTTTTGATCCCTGAGCCCTCTCTCCCCAAAGCAGAGGTGCCTCCACTGCACAGAGAAAAGTGTGGGGGCCAACCTCCTCCTTTTGTCCCAGTCTGGCTTGTTGGGGTGAAGCTCAGATGGTAGGG
>SJYA01007154.1:8540-18907 GCA_006410615.1 Neotragus moschatus
AAACCCAACTGAATGCAGAGTTTCAGAGAATAACAAGGAGAAATAAAAAGGCCTTCTTAAGTGAACAATGCAAAGAAATAGAGGAAAACAATAGAATGCTAAAGATCTCTTCAAGAAACTTGGAGATATCGAGAGAACCATTCATGCAAAGATGGGCACAATTAAGGATAGAAGCAGTAAGAACATAACAGAAGCAGAAGAGATGAAGAAGAGGTGGCAAGAATACACAGAAGACCTACACACAAAAAAACTTAATGGCCTAGATAACCACAATGGAGTGATCACTCACCTAGAGTCAGATATCCTGGAGTGTGAAGTCAAGTGGGCCTTAGGAAGCATTACTATGAACAAAGCTAATGGAGGTGATGGAATTCCAGCTGAGCTATTTAAAATCCTAAAGGATAGTGCTATTAAAGTGCTGTGCTCAATATAGCAGCAAATTTGGAAACCCAGCAGTGGCCTCAGGACTGGAAAAGGTCAGTTTTTTCATTTCAGTCCAAAAGAAGGGCAATGCCAAAGAATGTTCAAACTACAGTCCAGTCGTTCTCATTTCACATGCTAGCAAAGTAATGCTCAAAATCCTTCAAGCTTGGCTTCAACCGTACATGACTTGAGAACTTCCAGATTTACAAACTGGATTGAGAAAAGAGAGAGGAACCAGGGATCAAATTGCCAACATCTGTTGCATCGTAGAAAAAGCATGGGAATTCCAAAAATTCTACTTTGCTTCATTGACTATGCTAAAGCTTTTGACTGTGTGCATCATAAAAAACCATGGAAAATTCTTCAAGAGACATGAATATCAGACCACCTTAAACGCCTCCTGAGAAACCTGTATGCAAGGCAAGAAGCAATAGTTAGAAACGGACATGGAACAATCGACTGGTTCAAAATTAAAAAGGATTATGACAAGGCTTTGTATTGACACCCTGATTATTTATTTATAATGTATATGCAGAGTACAACCCGTAAAATGCGGGTTTGGATGAATCACAAGCTGGAATCAAGATCACCGGTCTAGGTTCAATGCAGAAGGCTTGGGACTGATGTGCGGGGATGATCCGGAGGGATGGTGTGGGGAGGGAGGGGGGAGGGGGGTCGGGATTGGGAGCTCATGTACACTTGTGGCTGATTCATGTCAATGTATAGCAAAATGAATACAGTATTGTAAAGCAAAACAAACTAAAAAATAAAAATTTTAATATAAAAAAAAAAGATTGCCAGGAGAAATATCAACAGCCTCAGATATGCAGATGATACCACTCTAATGGCAGAAATTGAAGAGGAACTAAAGAGTCTCTTCATGAGGATGAAAGAGGAGAATGAAAAAGCTGACTTAAAATTCAACATTCAGAAAACTAATACACACAGATGAATTCCTAAAGCTCTCATATTTCAATGAGGCTACCATCCATCATTTTTTGCTTCATTTAATTACCTTATTTCCAAGCTTTGGTAAATTATACCCCTGTTTCTCTACTTAGTCTTTTCTATTATCTGAACTATAATACATATAGAACAGTGCATAAATACATATATACACACACAATAAAAGTGATAAACCTAAAGTGATCATCTGTGTAATCACTACACAGATCAAGAAATACTTCAACACCCAAAAGCCCAAATCATGCCCTCTCATACTTTCACTGGATCTCACCAATGTTTTGACTTCCATGGTGCATTTTTTCATTCTTCCTTTTTAATGGCTTTATATTATGTTTCTGCATTTGTTAAGCATTGTTCAAACTTAATACAAAGGGAGTTACATTGTGACAACAATGGGGATCTTGCTTCTTGAGCTCGACAAGAAGTTTATGAGGGTCATCTACTTTGTCATATACATCTATAATTCATGTATATTCACCACTGTACAGTATGCTATTGACGGAGGATAGGAAATTTTATTTATTCACTCATTGATGATGAACACTGGTATTATTTGTAGCTCCAACTTCTATGGGTTCACTGTTATGAATATTCTTGTATCTATATCCTGGTGCATGTGTACACTAGCTACCCTTGATTGATATACTCAGAAGTGCCATTGCTGGGTCATGGAGTCCATATGTTTTCAAGCTTTCAAGATAATATCAAACAGTGTTTCAAGTGTTATGTGCAATTTATGTGCATATAAGCAGTAACTGGAATTCTCCACATTATCATAAAAATTTGGTAAGAACTTTTTTAACTTTGGCTGACCTGGTGTCTGTACAGTTGCACATTATTTGTCTCAGTACAGGTAAATAGTACTTGTAGATAGACTTATTCCTGTCTTCCTCTTTCTTGTTGCTTACAGTCTCCCATTGGCCTCAAATAAAACATTTTATATTTGTCTTTCTTTTAAAGAATTCTTGACAACTAGTCAGGGGAGAGCACTTTTTCTTTGCCAGGCTAAAATAATTAATAGGTCATTTTTTTGGTGATTAAAGATTTGAGAACTCTAAGAAATGATATCAGTCAAGCTGTTTCAACAGTCAAGGTGTTTCAACAATATTCCTTTTTATTTTCTTCAAGATAACATCAGGTAATAAGGAGGTGATTTCCATTGCTAAGGAAATCCTTCACCTGGTTATGTTTTAAAGAACTTGAATTGTGGCACTGCTATCCCAATTAAATGACAGGAAGAACAAAAACAAGCAAACAAGCAAAACTGGTGCCCAAAGTTCACTAGCAGAAGCAGCTCACCACTATCACCTTCTGATGATTCTTTGTCTCTCCTTTATCTCACATAACTGACTGTAACGAACTTCAGTTATACCCTGCTTTTCTCCCTGGGGGAACTGGGAGTTCAGACTGCTCTGTATTAATCAGAAAGTAGTCAAATGCCGTCACGATGTAGAAGAGTGCAGATCACCTCAGGTCTTATACCCGCTAGAGAAGAATACACAGAACATGGCAATTGAATGGCCTAAGCTATGCTCCCCTAGACATTTCATCATATCCATTTCTATCCTCAGTTGAAGGGAGCATTGGCATCTGGCAGACAGTCAAAATCTTGGACTATAGATAAGACATATTTTGCTTTCTTACACATATGTGTGTTAGTTGCTCAGTCCTGTCAGATTCTGTGATCCATGGACTGTAGCCCATCAGATTCCTCTCTCCATGGAATTCTCCAAGGAGGGATACTGGAGGGGGTTGTCATTCCCTTCTCCAGGGGATCTTCCCAACCCAGGGATCTAACCCAGGTCTCCTTCATTGCAGGCAGATTCTTTACTGTCTGAGCTAACAGGGAAGCCCATTACCTCACATAATCAATTTCTGTTGGTTTAAGCTTAGAAAGAAGGGCAAACAATTCTCACAGGTCTTTTCTAATCCCCTGCTATTTTATCCCCACCCAAGTCAATGAATGAAGATTTTATCATTTTTTGAAGAGAACAAAAATAAGGAAAATACAGGGAAAACAAGGAGGGAAAAAACAATTTAACAAAAGCTAATGTATTAGTTCAGAACCTGGAAGGACACAGAGGATCCACTTAACCGGTAGCCGTAAATGGAGTGACAATTACAAGGGCCCAAGCAAAGCAAAAGGAACCACTCCATTTTTCTGAAGGAAGCAGAAGCACTCAGAGGGTGGCAGAAACAATGGCCAGGGAGCCTTTATAATTCCTATAGGGTGAAGAGGCAATTAGTGGATTCCAGAATGTGACAGAGACCAGAACAACTGGATGGAGCTAAATGAAAGGAGATGTGATGAAGGCCGAGGAACAGAGGTACTAGGACACCACGGCTCACCAGGGTGGAAGCTGGGGAAACAGGCGCCTGACTTCCGCACTCTTGCTGGTACCTCCCACTATTGGGACTCCATCAGAAAGTGGAAGATATGGAACTGATAAAAATAGAAAGGTTAATAGAGTTCACATGAATTCTGCAATGTGACACAGTATGAGCCATTAATGTTATGAGGTGAATAGGGGACAAGAAATATTTCTTGGGAAGGTCCTGATCATGTGTAAACATTGAAACTGACAGTCCTTGCTGAAATGAAACACATTTCCCCCAGCCATGCACTCACATTTCAACGATTTTACCCAAAGTAACCCATGGGCAGCCTAGACTATCTGTTCTTATTGTGCGGTGCATTCTTTTTTCTGTGCAGGTTTCCGTCTGGGCTCCACAGGGTGGTCTGAAACCAAAGGCATTTGGATGTGATGTATGCCCCACCCCTCCAAGGAGAACCACACCCTGGTCCTTCTGGACACTGAGGGCTTGGGCAATGTGGAGAAGGTAAGGCAGGGAATCTTCTTTACTCTTTTTCCTCTTTCTTTTTTATTTTTTAAATTGTGAAAATATGATAACACATTTACAGGAGACCTGGAAAATACAGAAGAAAGATACATCTAGTACCACTATATATTATAATTAATTTTATGTAGTTAAGTTTTTAGTTGGAGTTTCAATATCAAACTCTCAAAAATTAATGGAATGAATATACAGAAAAGGAGAAGGATATAGTTGACTTGAAAAGCACTATGAACCAGTTCAACATAACTAAGATTTATACAATTTTCACACAACAGTAGTATACAAATTCTATCCAATTTCCCATAGATTATAAACTAGGAGACACTGGAACTTATCCAGGGATGTAAGATTAGGTGCGAAAGAGTCATGGTATAAAGGTATTGAACTCATAGTCTGTTCTTTTGTCAGTGTGAAATTATGCTAGAGACCAATATCAAAAGATATGTTAAAATAACCCACATACATATAAGTGCACTGTAACATTTACCAAGAGAGATATTTGACTTAGCCATGAGATCCTCAGTAAAGTTCGATTCAGTTCAGTTCAGTCACTCAGTCATGTCCGACTCTTTGCGACCCCATGAATCCCAGCACGCCAGGCCTCCCTGCCCATCACCAGCTGCCAGACTTCACTCAGACTCACGTCCACTGAGTCAGTGATGCCATCCAGCCATCTCGTCCTCAGTCGTCCCCTTCTCCTCCTGCCCCCAATCCCTCCCAGCATCAGAGTCTTTTCCAATGAGTCAACTCTTCTCATGAGGTGGCCAAAGTACTGGAGTTTCAGCTTCAGCATCATTCCCTCCAAAGAAATCCCAGGGCTGATCTCCTTCAGAGACTCGTTGGATCCAATGGACTCATTGGATCTCCTTTCAGTCCAAGAAAGTTAGGAGCCTGAAAAAAACACAGAGGGTAATTGAAGAGCAGAAAGCATTTAAATGAGAAATTGATATCAAAATGATAAATTGATATCAAAATGAGAAATTAATATAAAAATAAAAAATTAGTATCAAAGATACTTNACTCGTTGGATCCAATGGACTCGTTGGATCTCCTTTCAGTCCAAGAAAGTTAGGAGCCTGAAAAAAACACAGAGGGTAATTGAAGAGCAGAAAGCATTTAAATGAGAAATTGATATCAAAATGATAAATTGATATCAAAATGAGAAATTAATATAAAAATAAAAAATTAGTATCAAAGATACTTTTAAAATTCCATGGGTTTAGAAATTAAATGTCCACTTTTAAATAATGGGTATATCCAAATGCCATAACAAGGAAAACTAGAAAATATTTGTAATAGAATAAAAATGAGAAGAGAATTTACCAGAAATTGTTACATGCAGCTGAAGCTGCTCACCGCAGTTAAATACAATGTGGAATTTTGAATAAAGTATGAAAACAAGGGGCACAGCATAAAGTTTAGTGAAATTTGAACCAAATCTGAATGTTAGTTAATAATACTATACCACACGTTAAATTCCTATTCTTTTTTTTTACAACATAGTATTTCTTTTTATTCTCAGGATTGGATTAGAAGTTTCAAGCCTCATTCAAAAAACTTCTTTTTAAAAAAATAACTAAGATAATAAACTTTTCTGGTGACTTAGACAGTAAAGAATCTGCCTATAATGCAGATTGAATGCAGAATCCAGAAGACCTGGTTTCAATCCCTGGATCCGAAAAATACCCTGGAGAAGGAAATGGCTACCCACTCCAGTATTCTAGCCTGGAGAATTCCATGGACAGAGTAGCCTGGAAGGCATGGAGTAGCAAAGAGTAGGACATGACTGAGCAACTAAGCACACAAGATTTCTAGCAGTAATACTAGATGCCAAAATGCATGGAGCTATATCAAAGTTTTGAGTGACTATAAATTAGAAATTTAGGATGCTATTCATACTAAGTCAAACAAATGGAATCAAAATGTCATAATTTTTAGCCAGACAAAAATTTCTGTTTTCTAAAATATGCATATATATAATACACATTATGTATAATATATATATACATATATATAGAAAAGCTTTTATACTAATCTTGATAAGGACTTTAGAAGGAACATCAAAAAAAAAAAAAAAAGACAGAGAAATTGGAAAGCATAAACTAAACCAAATGGGAGCACTGAACATGAAATAGGAAAAGAGAAACAAACTAGAGAAAAGTAAAATATCATCATATAGTCCAGTTGTTATTAAATACGACTGTTCATTAGAAACACATCTAGAGTGTTGGAGAAAAAGAGCAATACCTAGGCATTTGTATTTTTCAAAAAATTCAAAGATAATTTTGATATGCATCTGGATTTAAAAAGGTGATTGCAGGCTTTCTATTAAATGGTAATTGTACTGATATAGAATTCTGTTATTTTTTTTGTTGTTGACCAATCATGATACAATATGGAGAAGACAATGGCAACCCACACCAGTATTCTTGCCAGGAAAATCCCATGGATGGAGGTGCCTGGTAGGCTGCAGTCCATGGGGTCGTGAAGAGTCAGACACAACTGAGCGACTTCACTTTCCCTTTTCACCTTCATGCACTGGAGAAGGAAATGGCAACCCACTCTGGTGTTCTTGCCCGGAGAATCTCAGGGACGGGGGAGCCTGGTAGGCTGCCATCTATGGGGCAAAAAATAAAAGATAAAACATAGCCAGACAAAAAAATAAAAGATAATTACAATTGTAAGTCATAATAAAACATAACTCACCTAACAATATAAAATAATTACATACAATTTGGGGGGTTAAGTAGAGTGATGTGGTAAGTGGAAGTGGATACATGCACATGTTTTCATCAGCCTAGCCAGTTTATGCCTTTTAGTTGGTGCATTTAATCCATTTACATTTAAAACAATTATTGATATATATAATTCTATTGCATTTTCTTACTTGTATTGGGTTTATTTTTGTAGATCCTTTTCTTCTCTTGTGTTTCCTGCCTGGAGAAGTTCCTTTAATATTTGTAAAGCTGGATCGTGCCCATCTTTGCACAAAATTTTCCCTTGGTTTCTCTAATTTTCTTGAAGAAATCTCTAGTCTTTCCTACTCTCTTGTTTTCCTCTATTTCTTTGCATTGTTCACTTAAGAAGCCTTTCCTTCATGTTGAGTTTTAACAGAAAACAACAAAATTCTGTAAAGTAATTATCCTTCAATTAAAAACATAAAGAAAAGAAAAGAAACCTTTCTTATCCTTCCTTGCTATTCTTTGGAACTCTGCATTCAGATTGGTATATATTTCCTTTTCTCCTTTGCCTTTCACTTAAGCGAACAATACAAAGAAATAGAGGAAAGCAATAGAATGGGAAAGACTAGAGATCTCTTCTAGAAAATTAGAGATACAAGGGAACATTTCATGCAGTGACGGGCACAATAAAGGATAGAAACAGTATGGACATAACAGAAGCAGAAGAGATTAAGAAGAGGTGGCAAGAATACACAGAAGAAATACACAAAAAAGGTCTTAATGACCCAGGCAACCATGATGGTGTGGTCGCTCACCTAGAGCCAGACATCCTGGAGTGTGAAGTCAAGTGGACTTTAGGAAGCATTACTACAAACAAAGCTAGTGGAGGTGATGGATTTCCAGCTGAGCTACTTCAAATCTTAAAAGATGATGCTATTAAAGTGCTGTACTCAATATATCAGCAATTTTGGGAGACTCAGCAGTGGCCACAGGGCTGAAAAAGGTGAGTTTTCATTCCAGTTCCAAAGAAGGGCAATGTGAAAGAATGTTCGAACAACCACACAATTGTACTCATTTCACATGCTAGCAAGGTAATGCTCAAAATCCTTCAAGCTAGGCTTCAACAGTGCATGAACCATGAAATTCCAGATGTACAAGCTAGATTTAGAAAAGGCAGAGGAACCAGGGATCAAAAGTCAACATCTGCTAGAAAAAGCAAGGGAATTTCAGAAAAGTGTCTACTTTTGTTTCACTGGCTAATGCTAAAGCCTTTGACTGTGTGGATCACAACAAACTGTGGAAATATCTTCAAGAGATGGAAATACCAGATCACCTTACTGCCTCCTGAGAAACCTGTATGCAGGACAAGAAGCAACAATTCTTACTGGACATGGAACAATGGACTGGTTCAACTTGGAAGAAGTATTGCAAGCCTGCATATTGTCACCCTGCTTACTTAACTTATATGTAGAGTAGATCATGAGAAATGTCAGGCTGGATGAAGCACAAGATAGAATCAAGATTCCTGGGAAAAATATCAGTAACTTCAGATATGCTGATGGCACCACCCTTATGCCACAGCAGAAAGCAAAGAGGAACTAAACAGCCTCTTGATGAAAGTGAAAGAGGAGAGTGAAAAAACTGGCTTAAAACTCAACATTCAAAAAATGAAATCATGACATCTGGTCCCATCACTTATGGCAAATAGATGGGGAAACAATAGAAACAGTGACAGACTTGATTTTCTTGGGCTCCAAAACCACTACAGATGGTGACTTCAGCCATGAAGTTAAAAAAATGTTTGTCCTGGAAGAAAATCTGTGACAAACCTAGGCAGTGTATTAAGGAACACAGACATCACTCTGCTGACAAAGGTCCATCTAGTAAAAGCTGTTTTTTTCCAGTAGTCATGTATGGATGTGAGAGTTGGACCATAAAGAAAGCTGAGCACCAATGAACTGATACTGTTGACTTGTGGTGCTGGAGAAGACTCTTGAGAGTCCCTTGGATAGCAAGGACAAGTCAGTCAATCCTAAAGGAAATCAACCTTGAATATTCTTTGGAAAGAATAATGCTCAAGTTGAAGCTTGAATATTTTGGCTACCTAATAGAAAGAGCTGACTCATTGGAGAAGACCCTGATGAGGGGAAGGATTGAAGGCAGGAGGAGAAGGTGGTGACAGAGGATGAGATGGTTGGATGGCATCACCGATTCAATGGACATGAGTTTGAGAAAACTCTGGGACACAGTAAAGGATAGGGAGGTCTGGCATGCTATCGTCCATGGGGTTTGCAGAGTTGGACGCTACTGAGCAACTGTTGCTCTTGCTGACAAAGCTGGATTGGGGGTGCTGAATTCTCTTAATTGTTGACTTGTCAGGAAAGCATTTGATTTCTCCATCATATCTTAATGAGAGTCTTGCTGGGTAGAGTATTCTTGTTTGTTGGTTCTCACCTTTCATCACTTGGAATATATTGTGTCTGCACAGCAGAACTCCTTGCTGCCCCACTGTGTGTCATGTATCTCTGTAGTATGCACAGGTACTCAATCACTAAGTCGTGTTCAACTCTTTGCAACCCCATGGACGATAGCCTGCCAGGCTCCTCTGTTCATGGGATTTTCAAGGTAAGAATACTTGAGTGGGTTGCCATTTCCTTCTCCAGGGGATGTTCCCAACTCAGGGATCAAACTCATGTCCCCCTGCATTGGCAGGCAGGGAGCCCATTTCTGTAGTGTGTGTGTGTGTGTGTGTGTGTGTATGTATGTATGTATGTATGTATCTCTCTCTCTCTATATATATATATAATCAATTCCAAAGTCACTCATGACCTTCCGAATCTCGTTTTTAGCCTCAACATCACTACTACATGGGTAAAACTACTTTAGTCAAATAAAATAATCTTGTGATTTCTCTATACAGCCACACTTTCTGGCAATTGTGATCAGCTTCTGTGAGCCCTTCTACCTGCAGANTAATCAATTCCAAAGTCACTCATGACCTTCCGAATCTCGTTTTTAGCCTCAACATCACTACTACATGGGTAAAACTACTTTAGTCAAATAAAATAATCTTGTGATTTCTCTATACAGCCACACTTTCTGGCAATTGTGATCAGCTTCTGTGAGCCCTTCTACCTGCAGAGTCCCTATAACTCTACAAATCCACAGTCTGTCAGTTTTTGAAAGCCCAATTCCTTTCAGCCTGATGCCATCATGTCACTATCAGACATAATTAATTCTGGCTCTGAATGCACAGAGTATTTTTTTCTGTCTTTTGGGAGTTGCCACTTTGTCTCTTACAATATAGCATTTAGTTCCATGCCAGGCTGTTTATCATTGTGGATTGATTTGTATGTTCCCATGTATATATGCCCCTCAAGAAAGCCATCTCTCTAGGGTGGGCATTATCATGTGTAACTTTATATCCTCGTAAGCAAA
>SJYA01007155.1:7943-19031 GCA_006410615.1 Neotragus moschatus
CCCTCTCCCTCTCCCTCAAAGTCCAAAAGTCCATTCCATGCATCTGTGTCTCTTTTGCTGTCTCGTATACAGGGTTATCATCACCATGTTTCTAGATTCCATAAATATGAGTTAGTATACTGTATTGGTGCTTTTCTTTCTGGCTTACTTCACTCTGTATAATTGGTTCCTGTTTCATCCATCTCATTAGAACTGATTCAAATGTATTCTTTTTAATGGCTGAGTAATACTCCATCGTGTGTATGTACCACAGCTTTCTTATCCATTCATCTGTTGATGTACATCTAGGTTGTTTTCACGTCCTGGCTATTATAAACAGTGCTGCATTGAACATTGGGGTACATGTGTCTCTTTCAATTCTGGTTTCCTCGGTGTGTATGCCCAGCAGTGGGATTGCTGGGTCATATGGCAGTTCTATTTGCAATTTTTTAAGGAATCTCCACACTGTTTTCCATAGTGGCTGTACTAGTTTGCATTCCCACCAACAGTGTAAGAGGGTTCCCTTTTCTCCACACTCCAGGACATTATTAATGTTGTTAGGTGTGACAATGACAGGGCAATATTGTAAACAATTACATGCCATTAATGAATGTTTATGGATTAATTAGCATGATGCTACTGATTAGTTTCAAAAGTAACACGAAAGAGGGACACACATAAAAATACTCTCCAGGTTTAAAAATTATTGGAGCTGGACAATAGATCCATGGCTTTTATAATACTGTGTTTTCTACATATGTGTGTGGTTGAAACTTCCACCGTTAAAAAAGGAAGCATTACTGAACCCAGTCTCATTCTGCTCACCTCAGGACCAGCCTATAATCCGGAGAAGAGTTGCTGGAACTAAGAATAACATTTTTAATTGGAAATTGGACCCACAGAGATGATGGCATGCTATTGTCTCAAGAAAACCATCTTCCCACAGTATGAATTCCTGCTCCTTTTATACAAAAGAGGGGAAGGGCAAACAGCCCACTGTGGCAACGATGGTGGCGATGGCTAAACTGGACCACCAAAGGTTGCTCATTTAAAGTTACCCCTTGATGAAAGTGCCCACTGGGATGCCAGCCAGTGGTTGAGTAGGGCTGCATGACCCCTCATTATTACAAAAGTGTGAGGAAATCATGTCGTAAATGGAGAAAGGCATGGTAGAAAACACATTGGTGTTTACTTCGGTTACCTCGTGGAGACTGGAACAATAGAATATTGAGGAAATATTGATATTGTGACTTATAAAAGAAATATTAACTTGGTCTGCATCCCATTCCTGCACAGAGCTCCTAAAACACTGGAATTTCCTAAGAGATGAGAGCAAAGGGGAGTCTTTTATCATGTGAGGGAGATGAATTTTGTAAAGCCTGAACCAAAGCCAAGAGTGGGAATAAGTTGTTAGGGGAAACAACTGCCTGAGTCAGGTGTGGGAATTTTCATTCCTACCTTACCCTCTTCCATTGTCTCCACATCTCAGGAAGGGGAGAGGGATTGGAGGTTGAATCAGTCACAAATGACGAAAGATTTAATGAATCATGATTTGTGATGAAGCCTCCATAGATATATTAACATAGCAAGTCATTCAGGTTATTCAAGAGAACTGGAATCAACCCAGGAAACAACACAGGTATAGTCTCCATCATGGCTCCCTGGACCACTGCAGCCGCCTGCCCTGGGACCCCTGTCTCTGGTATTCGCCCCCTAGAGGCCACGCTTCACACTGCAGCCACAAGGACCCTGTTAAAACTCGAGTCCTATCTCGTTGCTCCCATGACCAGTCCCTCAGTGGTTTCCCAGCTCTCTCAGAGTCAAATTCTTATCCTTATAAAGTCCTAGAAGGTGCCTCATGACCTGTCCCCATGGCCTCTCTGCTTCATCCCCTTCCATTCCCCTCCCCTCACCCACTCAGCTTCAGCCACCCTGGTCCTGGCTACTGCTCAAACACATCAGGCTCCTTTTTGGCAGCTTCTGCTTAATGTCTCATCACAGAGGGTTTCCCTGACCCTCTACAGCCTCCTGAATCCCCATAACTCTCTTTCCTCACAACACTCGTCATGACCTGGCACAGGATTTCCCCCGTCTTTATTTTCTGTATCCCTCTTAGAAGGCATATTATTTTTACTATATTTTGTTTACAGCTGTTTTCCTGTATCAAGAAATATGCTTTTTAGGGACAAAAGCATAAGTATTTGATGAATATTTATCAAGGGAATAAATCTCCCATTTCATCCTCATGCCAAGTACACAGTCATTGAAAAGACTGATATAATAAAATTCCTGTTAGTGTATTTGATGATGAGGCCTGCCTATATAATTGTGAGTCTACTTCTAACTTTCTATATCTTGATAGGAAAATAAAATAATAGTCTGGCCAGGAGGCAAGAAGAAGAGCTTTGAGTTTTGATTAATATTGTACCAGCCTGGAAAAAGCAGTCTTGGCCCCATGAGAAAACTCATAGAAAAGTATTGCATTTCCTGCTCTGCTTGCAGTTGCTTTTGGAGGGAAGACACTCAGCTGTCACTCAACTCTTTGATTAATTTTATAATAGAGAAATGATCATATTTGAAAGATAAATTTTTTAGAGGGGTGGTGAGGAAATGTAGATAGATGAGTTTTTTGGACTAAAATATTTTGATGGGATACGGACGTCATTGATCAGGAAAGTGTAGACTCTTCATATTCATGACTGGTAATCTTTTAAGAAACTCATGTAACCTGGTCCCCCTGTTCAGGTGAAGAAACTGCAGATAACTTGCCCCAGAACACACACCATATGAATGCTAGGATCAGGACAAGACACTATCCTGCTACAACACATTTAATCAAGTACCCATGGAGGAGACTGGTGGGCTATAGTCCACGGGGTTGCAAAGAATCAGACATGACTGAGCGACTTCACTCACTCGCTTACTCACCTGATTCTACCAGGAATTCTGATAATGCAGAGAACTTGTAAGGAGTTCTGACTGCTCTGCTCCACATAATACAGACCCTGGTCTCTGAACCTCAACCCAGACACCAGTGATAGAAAAGAGTGAGTCTAGGTTTTGTCCCTCACTCCAACGTGTGGGTCTCTACCGATAGCAACCAGTTCCCCAATACTCACCGGGCATCCAGGAGTCAATTCACTTCTGACATTAAATCTACAGAGGTGACCCAGACTCCACAGGGTGGGGTCTGGCTTCCTGAGTTTCACCCACACTTCAAGTGTTGATAACAATTTCTGCAGTCACTTAACATGCGTGATCAACTGGTTCTAAATTCAGAGGTTCCACGACCCACCTCCCATGTTCAATAACTTACTAGAGTCATTCATGGAACGCTAAAAAACCCTTTACTTACTGTCCTCAGTTGTTATAAAGCATAAAACTCAGGGACAGACAAACGGAGAAGAAATATTGGTCAAATGGGGACTTGGGGGTGCTGATCCTCCAGACCTTCTTAGGACTTTCCCCCCTCAATCCCTTGATGTTTTCACCTCCCCTGAGGCTCTCTGAACCCAACATGTATGAGTTTTGATTAAGGATTGGATATAGGTAATTTGATAGAATCACTGGCCATTGTTGACTGAACACAGTACTTCTCCTCTCCACCGAGGGGCAGGGTTGATAGTTCTAACCCTTTAATCACCTGACGGCATGTTCTAGAATCCAGTCCCATCCAGACACTATCTAAGGTCCCATCCTTCACTCATCTCATGACTTACAAAAATACAGTGAATTCCTAGGGTTTCAGGAGGCCTGGGGCATGAATCGAGACAAGGATCAAATATGGATTTTGTTACGATGCTTTGTGAGGTGCAGGGGCAAGGCAGTGACCAGGAATAGAGTCTCAGAGATGAGGTCCCTGATATGGTAGAGTCAGGTGGAATGCTTTTCTTCACCCCAAAACTTAACATGAAATGATATCTATTGAGAGTCAAAAAATGTCTCTAGAGTGAAAACTGCCCAATTTATAAGAAGGAATCCAGAAAGGGTTGACAACACTCACCCACCCCTACTCCCTTGTGCTTTCTATGGACTTCCCTCCTCCCCACCCCAACTTTTAGCGAAGAGGTGAGCCAAGACTTACCTTTGGCCTGGTTGCTGGTGTCACACCCTGGAATGCCAGCCACCAGGGTGCCCAGGAGGACCAGAAGGGCTATGGAGAGGCAGAGATGGCTCATCTTCGTGGCCTTGCAGGAGGGCTTCTGGGGAAAGCTGGGGGCTGACTGTGCTTTTCATACCCGAGCTGAAGGGTGGGAGCAGAAGATAAGGAGGAGAGTGAGGAAAGGGAAGATCAGGGGTCAGATCTCGAACAGTCTGTAATCTCCCTACAGAACCAGACTTCCTGTTTCTGCCTGCTGGGGCCAAATGCCCAGTAACAGCATTTCTCATACTTGACTCTGGCTGTGGGTCTGGTGGGAACACAGATTGTGATTCCACAGGTGGAATCTTGTCCGCTATGGTCACTCAGGGAGCATCCCAGCACCTAGGACAGGGCATGGCCCGTGATGGGTGGTCTATGAGTGGATGAGAGCAAATCAAAAGATGGATAAGTGAGCAGTAGTATGTTAGTTGAAGCCCTCCTTTTCAGTCTCCTGCAGACTCATCACCTCTGGGCCTCAGTGCCCCCACCATCACTTGACTCAGACTACTGAGACACCTTTCTGCAACTACCGAGGCAGCATCTCAACTGCCTGGATGTACACTGCTTATCTGGCATTTGTCCAGGCAGAGGCTGAGCTAGAGGAAGAGCTTCTGTATCTGGGGCACAAAGCCTGTTTTCTGGGAAGGAAAGAGAGTAAGGGGAGGGGGCAAAGGGGGAGAAGTGAGCTGAACATGTCTCCACATCCTGGCCACCTGCTGGCCCTCACCTGGCTTCACGCACAGGAGGGCTGTCTGCCAGAGTGGACCTCAGGGGACCTTGGAAGATCACCCGTAACTACCCCCTTCCTCCTGCTCTCTCCCCAGGGGTTTTGGGATCAGAGCACCTCAGTTTGAGTCCCGGCTCTCCCTTTTCCTAACTTTGTACTTGAGGATGTAAATCCCCCAGCGCCCCGTGTCTTTACGTGTCAGGTGAGATCAGCGCTGACCACATCACAGGGTTGCTGTGGAAGCAATGGAGGCAACAGACATACACATTCCTTCTCCCTGAGAAGTCAAAGTCCTGTGTAGTAATAGCAATAGTAATAGTAATGGTAATTGTGATGGTTAACACCTAGCTCCTTCTAGATACAGGCATTGTCTTTATGCCCTTGCTCCATATTAACTTACCTAATCCTCATGATAGTCTTAAAACGGGGGGTGAAGAGCTGTTACTGTTTCTTCATGTTGCAGATGAAGAAATTGAAGGCAACAAGAAGTGAAGAAATTTGCTTAAAATCATGCATGGTAGAGACAGGATTTGATCCCAGGAATCTGACTTCAAGTCTGTGCACCATACACTTTGCTGCTTTGTAAGATGTAAACTTCAGGGCACATGTGAGGGGTGAGACCCACAGTGTCTTCACTCATTCTCATCTAGTCACTCCCAGTTAGAGCCATGGTGCACCAGGCCACCGTTATACAGTCACCTATCCAGACACAGACACGCATCTTCCCACTAACACACACAGTCACTCATCCAAACACGCACACACACTCTGTGCTCCACTCCAGGGTCAAGGAGAAGGGAGCTGGGCTCAATGACCAGAAGCCCCAGGAGCAAGTCCAGTCAAACGTTAAGCAAGCACAGAGCTGGGTGATGAGCTGAGAGGACACAGGGGCTGCCTTCCTGCACAGACACCCTTTCCCTGGAGCAGGGCAGGAGCTCTCAGTACCAAGCTGCCCAGGACAGAAGGGCATCGATAGCCAGTAACTCACCAAACAAGCCACCGTGAGTGGAGGGTCTGCTCTCTCCTGAGACATCTCACGCGCATGATTTTATTTAGCCTCATGTCCATCCTACGACATCTGAGATTCTCATCCTATTTTGTCAAGGAGAAAGCCGAGCCTCAGAGAGGTGAAGTCACTTGCTCAGGACCCATGAACAACGGACGGTACAATGAGGATTCTAGTTGAGAAGTCCTTCTGACCCTGCCCCTCTTCCTGCCTCAGTCTGTCCCTCTGAGACCAGGGAGCAGCAGAAAGCCCACCTCCCACCCTAACAACAGAAAATCCTCTTTCCTCCTTGCTCATCTCTCATCTGTCTGTCTGCCTCTGGCTCTCTCTCCCAGTGTCCTCCTCTCCTTCTAGCTCTCCTCCATCTGGTCCAGGCTGGGGGCCTCTTGACCCAGAAGCTGCTCCTGGTGGGGTATCTACCTTCCCAAGGCCTCAGGCATCTTTGGAGAAATTACATGGCAGAAACATCACAGGGTGTGAGGGAACCTCCTTGTTTACACAAGAGCCCTGGCCCCACAGCTTGAACTTTCCTCTCCTCCTTCCAATTCCAACTCCTGAGCAGAGAGGGGCTGCCTTTAGCTTGCCTTTAGCACCTGCCTTTAGCCTCCCTGAGAAACAGACCCATCAGAGTTCAGTAACGTAGGTGTGGAGATGTTGGTATAACGAGAGACTTGGTGCTGGAAGATCTGAGGAAGGCTTCTGAATAATTACAAGCTAGCATTTCATTGGGGGTAACTCTCAGGCAGCCTCAGTTTTGATACCTCCTCTTATAGGGAGTTCACTGTCAACTTGGCAGCAGGTGCCAGGTGACAGCATTTATCATGAGAACAATCCTTTGTCCCATTCAACCAGTAAAAACTTCTCCCTTCCCTCTGACCCAACCTTATCATTTCTGTCCTGACTCTAATTTCAGGAAACCAATTGACCCTTTCTACTGTTTTTGTCCTAAAACAGCCCTAACAGAGACTTGGAGATAGCAATCAAGGTAGTTTCCCTCTCTCCCACAATGGTCTTTTAGGGGGACTTCCTCGGCAGTCCAGGGGTTGGGACTCCATGCTTCCACTGAAGGGGTCATGGATTCAGCCCTTGGTTGGGGAACTAAGACCCCACATGCCATGTGGTGTGGCAAAAAAAAAAAAAAAAAAAGAAGCATCTTTTAGATTTTTGTGCAATACTTGCCGAGTCCCCTCCATTAGCTTCAGAATATTAGGCTTCAGAGTTTGGGGAATCCCTCTTCCCCACTTCTGACAATTTATGCAGAGGCTGACAGGATGTCCCATGGGGCCCTCAGGATGCCCCATTACTGAGTTGGAGGAGAGAGGTTAGTGGAAAAAGGGAAGGCTATTCAGTAAGATCAGAGGTCCCAATTCACCCTCTGAATTGCTTCCCCCATTTGGGCAAGAGTGAGGCAACCCACTCCAATGTTCTTGCCTGGAGAGTCCCATGGACAGAGGAGCCTGGCAGGCTACAGTACATGGGGTCGCAAAAAGAGTCAGACATGACATTACTTAGTACACACAAGGAAATCAGATATTGTGGGAATATGAACTAATGAATGAAGATGTCAGAGAGGAAGGGGTAGGAGTAGATGGTGAGCATGGGTCCATGGCTCAGGGAAGTATTTCCCAGGATGCATCACTCTTCTAGGTCATTATAAGGCCCACTGGTTGCCAGGGATTATGGGACAACTTTTTAAGACTCTACTGGGTACCCATTTAAAGGACGTCCCAGCTTGTCCAAATGGGGCCGGTTTAATAGTGTTTTCATGTTACTGCCTTGGGGATGATGTGAACTTGAGCAACATTTATACCACAAAACCTAAATTCCCATTACAGATGAGACCATCAAGGCCTAGAGACTTCAAACAGCAGTTTTGTTTTGTTTTTTAAAAAGAAACAAGAGACCTTTACAGAACTGGCTCTGTCCTCACTACTTTGAAGTCTTGGGCAGACTTCTCAACATCTCTGAGTTTCACTTTCCTTACGTAATAAATGAGGATAACGCTTCTACCTGTCAGTGTCTCCAACCACAGATCACCCGAAATGCTCCTGTGCTAGCTGAATGAATTGTACTAATTACACACCCTGGGAAACCATATGGCTTCTCTTTAAGAGGATTTCAGAAAGAACTGACAAGATGTGGGCTTGTGTTAGGTTATTTTGGGGAGGGTTTCAGGAAGCTGGCTTTGCTCTGGATGTTGGTGGGAAGTGGGACTCTTCTCTGACTGGATATCTTAATTCTCAGAAAGGAAGACGAGATAGAGGTTAGAGCTCACTGGGTCTAAGTAGCTGTTATTCAAGATAGGAAGGTGCTCGGTCATCTTGGTGCTTTGTGTAATTTAGCTACTTTTGTCTGTGCTCAAACATGATTACTGAGTGGCTTATTTTGGTCTTAATCCATCTGGCACTGGTGGTAAAGAACCCGCCTGCCAATGCAGGAGACATAAGAGATGTAGGTTCCATCCCTGGGTCGGGAAGATTCCCTGGAGGAGGGCATGGCCACTCACTCCAGTATTCTTGCCTGGAGAATCCTCATGGACAGAGGAGTCTGGGGTCACAAAGAATTGGACATGACTGAAGCAACTTAGCATGCATCATGGACACAGAAAGGCCTTGTCTGATGTTGAAGTTTTGTGAAATGTTTATGTTGAACGGGAGAGCATAAGGCCCACTGGGGTGCCCAGCCAGGTCTTAAAACTCAGAGGTTGTTTTTCTCTATCTCTATCAATCTCATAAAATTGTGGTGAGGATTAAAAAGATATTATCTCTGTTAAATGCTTTGTATAGGTACTGACAAGAGTAACCTTTTAATGAATGTCAGACCTGATAATAGTAAGAGTAATACTGTAAAAATCTGTTGCTTAGTTATTGTGAATAATGATTAATTTATAACAGCTAATAAAAATTGATTTGGTATTAAGGAGAAAAGATTCGCTTCGTAACTCACTATGTTGCTCTGTGATCTTGGGCAAGTCACTTCACCTCTCTGAGTCATAGAATCTTTCTTTGTGAAAGAGGATGCTGGTGTCTGTTTTAAGCAATCCCCAGGTTTGGGTACTTAAAAAGATTAATTTATTTATTTTAACTGGAGTCTAATTACTTTACAATATTGTGATGATTTTTGAGAACCATATTGCTTACACTGCTAAAGTTCCTTGAACACCAGGGACTAAAGCAAAGTGTCTAGAAGCACACAGAGTTTTAGCTTTCTCTGCTCCTGACTGCTCTTTAAATGCTCTGTCAACTGTCATAAAGAAAGGAAAAAGTAGCATTGACTGTTGTAGTGTCATCTTCTAGAAGTTTACGGTCAGGAAGTTCTCCCAGTGCCATAGTGGAGTCCTAGTCTCTCCTTCAAATAGGTCTCCTTCTTCCTCAGAGGTAACCGAAAGCCCTCTTGTTTTAGTGAGTCATCACACTCAGGTCCAGCCCTTTTCCCACCCCACCTTACCTTTATCTGACCCTCTGATTAAAGGAGTTAAGTGTTAACTGTCACAATTATTCATTTTTTTTTAATGGAGTTTTACCATGGTTTTTTTTTTTTAGTAACTTTATATTTTTAAATTCATTTAATAATTGCCTTAGATTTTATGGTTGGTTTCTGCTGTACAATAGCAGGGAGCCCAGCCTGGCACTCATTATTATTATTATCACAAAAGACTTAGACTTTACAGAGAAGGAATATATGTCTCTGGCCTCCATTGCTCTCATAGCAACCCTGTGATATGATCCACAGGATCACGTGTGACACATGAAGACAAAATAAATTTCTGGCCCTAGGTCACAAAGTTATGCAAAGGCAGAGCTGGGACTCAAAATGAAGTCCTCTGATCCCAAAGTCACTGGTGGGGAGACCAGAGTTGGGGGGATGCTGTAGGTGATCTTCCAAAGTCCCCCACGGTGCACCCAGGCAGGCGAGCTCTCCTGCTGGTGAAACAGTGAGGACCAGGGGGTGGTCATACTGAGGAGACATGTCCCGCTCCTCTTAGTCTCTTCTCCCCAGAAAAGCAGAGACTGTGCCCTAGATGGACACGCTCTTCCCCCTGACTCACCGTCTGCTGGGACCACTGCCAGCTAAAGAGCTGGTATCTGTCCAGCAGAGATGCTGCCACAGTGGTTGCAGAAACCTTAACCTGGGTCACACCTTCTAAAGTAGGTGGGGTTGAGGTGTGGGGGTGAAGGGCATTGACGCCCAGGTGTGAAGAGTCCTGCAGGAGGCTGCAAAGGAGGGCCTGAGCTCGCACACGCTGTGCGCGTACCTGCCCTTTGGCCTGCTCTCCTCTGTTCCCTGACGACTCATCTCACGCCGTGCGCTGCTCTAGGTGCTGGGATGCTCTGTCAGCGACAAAGTGAGGAGAAGTTGCACCTGTGGAATCACAATCTGTTTTCTGTGAAAAACCCACAGAAAAAGACCCACAGGCGAAGTCGAGTTTCAGAAATGCTGATATTGGGGCATTTGGCCCCAGCAGGCAGCACCAAGAGCTCTGGCCATGTGGGGAGATTACACACTGTTCGAGCCTGACCTCAGCTCCTCCCCTTCCCCACTCCCCTCCTTGTCACCTGTACCCACTCCTCAGCTCAGGTTAGAGAAGCTCCATTAACCCCCAGCTTTCCTCAGACGTCTTCCTGAGAGGCCACGAAGTTGAACCAACTCTGTCTCTTTGCAGCCCTTCTAGTCCTTGGGGACAACCCAGGGGGTGAAACCAGAAACCAGGCCCAGGGTAAGTCCAAGCTCACCTTTCTTCTCTAGGCTGGGAGCGGGGGTGATGAGGGGAGTCCATGGAAGGGGCTGGGGAGCAGGGCTGACGTGAGTGCAGCCAACCCTCTCTGGATTTCTTCTGGGANTTAGAGAAGCTCCATTAACCCCCAGCTTTCCTCAGACGTCTTCCTGAGAGGCCACGAAGTTGAACCAACTCTGTCTCTTTGCAGCCCTTCTAGTCCTTGGGGACAACCCAGGGGGTGAAACCAGAAACCAGGCCCAGGGTAAGTCCAAGCTCACCTTTCTTCTCTAGGCTGGGAGCGGGGGTGATGAGGGGAGTCCATGGAAGGGGCTGGGGAGCAGGGCTGACGTGAGTGCAGCCAACCCTCTCTGGATTTCTTCTGGGACACTAACAAATGGACATGTTATTACGTGTTCAGCTTTTAAACAAAAGTATCCCACCTCACTGAACCAGATCAGAAACCCCACTTTTGAGACTCTCTTTTCCTGGTTACTATCTTGTTCTTAAACCTCAGCGTC
>SJYA01007156.1:0-19940 GCA_006410615.1 Neotragus moschatus
TCTTTCCCATTCCATTATTTTCCTCTATTTCTTTGCATTGATCACTGAGGAAGGCTTTCTTATCTCTCCATGCTCTTCTTTTGAACTCTGCATTCACATGCTTATATCTTTCCTTTCTCCTTTGCTTTTCACTTCTTTTCTTTTCACAGCCTTTTGTAAGGCCTCCTCAGACAGCCATTTTGCTTTTTTTGCATTTCTTTTCCTTGGGAATGGTCTTGATCCCTGTCTCCTGTACAATGTCATGAACCTCAATCCATAGTTCATCAGGCACTCTATCTATCAAATCTAGCCCCTTAAATCTATTTCTCACTTCCACGGTATAATCCTAGGGGATTTGATTTAGGTCATACCTGAATGGCCTAGTGATTTTCCCTACTTTCTTCAATTTAAGTCTGAATTTGGCTATAAAAACAGATACACTAAAATTTCTAGGTATGATTACATTCAAGAAAATGAGCCTTAATATAAATTTTGTTATAATTCCTTGTATTATTTTCCTATTAACTGTATCAGTATATTAAATGTTATGGCTATTAGGAATTGAGATA
Source organism: Neotragus moschatus (assembly GCA_006410615.1). Taxonomy (NCBI): domain Eukaryota; kingdom Metazoa; phylum Chordata; class Mammalia; order Artiodactyla; family Bovidae; genus Neotragus; species Neotragus moschatus. Next base: position 549 of record SJYA01007156.1, read on the forward strand.
ATAATGTAATTTATATTTATATTATAACTTTTATTTATAGTTGGCAATAACCACTAAACATCTGATTTGTTATCTCATATTAATCCACATTTTTCCTTTCAAGATATAGGAGTCAATCTGACTAACATAAGCAGAAGAGAAATTCAAAGATTGTGTTTTTTGGACTTTTGGACTCTGAGGGAGAGGGAGAGGGTGGGATGATTTGGGAGAATGGCACTGAAACATGTATACTATCATGTAAGAAATGAATCGCCAGTCTATGTTTGATATAGGATAGAGGATGCTTGGGGCTGGTGCATGGGGATGATCCAGAGAGATGATATGGGGTGGGAGGTGGGAGGGGGTTCATGATTGGGAACTCATGTACACCCGTGGTGGATTCATGTCAATGTATGGCAAAACCAATACAGTAATGTAAAGTAAAGTAAAAATAAAAATTAAAAAAGAAAGAAAAATAAAAAGAAATCAAGATGAAAGGAAAAAAAAAAGAAAACAAAGATTGTGTTCTTGCATTTTGTGTAGCCCACAAAGTGATGGGGAAGTAAGTAGAAAACAGTTTACTCAATCAGACACTGAAGAACCAGAGCAATGAAAGGAGGTAGAAAGCAGAAGGAGGGATGCTCACTGCCCCTGCTGTTCGATGGCTGCCATAAGACTTGCCAACCCTGGGTGGCACTGCCACTGCCAGTGATAAATTCTGAACCCCATTTAGTTCTCGTGACATCTACTGAAGATTCAAAGCCATATCTTGATCATGGACTCTGATCTAAATGTCAAGGGTTACAGATGGTATGAGGAGGGAGGTGGGAGGCGGGGTTCAGGATCGGGAACACGTGTATACCCATGGCAGATTCCTGTTGATATATGGCAAAACCAATACAGTATTGTAAAGTAAAATAAAGTAAAATTTAAAAAAAATAAATAAATGTCAAGGGTTATGGAGAGCAAGTATCTGATCCCAAGAGCACCTACTGTGGAAGACAGAAAACAATACTTTATTCTATAAGCATACGTTTAAAATCAAGGTGACCCAAACCAGTAGTAAATATCTACTACACCTGTTATGCTGAGATGGACGAAAGAGTATGTACTCTAAAGACATATTGGGTTTGCATTCCAAATGGGGAATTCCTACCTGTGCGATAGTCCACAGTGTGCTAATATCTTAGGGCTATTATATTTGCACATTTAGACCTCCCCCCATTGACCCCCATAGAGGATACTGACACCATTTGAAAGTTTGTTGTGAGAATTAAATGAGATCATTTATCTAAAAGTGAGAGACTCATAGAAGCTACATAATGCATACTATTTAACACCCCTGATCCACTTTCTTTTGTTTAAAAATATATATATATATTTATATTGAAAATTCTACATCTCCAACTGGTACAGAAACTTTCTGTTTTACGTTTGGATGATATTAATAAGCCACATCAAGCTGATGTGGGTGGATATTCCTTCCTATTGGACAGAGAACAAAACCTTCAACAGGGAGCAGCTGGAGACCAATATTGGAGAGAGGAAAAGCAGAAAACTGTTGCAAGGCTTCGTCATTTAAATCACAGGTGAAGTCAACATAATAGCTGCGAAAATGCAGAGAATTCAAAATGTGTGACTACAGAGGCAAGCTCACAGGGACTTTTCATTCGGATCAACAGAGGAAACAAACTAAATGAACACAATTTCATATCTCCTGAAGAAAGAATAAAGAAAAGGCTTTGTAAGCAAATGGTTTATTTTATAGTATAAATTTATTAAAATTTTCTTTACATGTGAAGCCCTTATACAATGTAATACAAACATTAACTGCATGAAAGAGCAATAATAAGCAATAAAAACTATTAACTAGTAAGTTTTCTTGAGATTTTACCATGGACACATTCAAATTAATCCAACTTAAAAATACCTTTTTTCCCCTGCCACTGNGAAAGAAAAATAAAAAGAAATCAAGATGAAAGGAAAAAAAAAAGAAAACAAAGATTGTGTTCTTGCATTTTGTGTAGCCCACAAAGTGATGGGGAAGTAAGTAGAAAACAGTTTACTCAATCAGACACTGAAGAACCAGAGCAATGAAAGGAGGTAGAAAGCAGAAGGAGGGATGCTCACTGCCCCTGCTGTTCGATGGCTGCCATAAGACTTGCCAACCCTGGGTGGCACTGCCACTGCCAGTGATAAATTCTGAACCCCATTTAGTTCTCGTGACATCTACTGAAGATTCAAAGCCATATCTTGATCATGGACTCTGATCTAAATGTCAAGGGTTACAGATGGTATGAGGAGGGAGGTGGGAGGCGGGGTTCAGGATCGGGAACACGTGTATACCCATGGCAGATTCCTGTTGATATATGGCAAAACCAATACAGTATTGTAAAGTAAAATAAAGTAAAATTTAAAAAAAATAAATAAATGTCAAGGGTTATGGAGAGCAAGTATCTGATCCCAAGAGCACCTACTGTGGAAGACAGAAAACAATACTTTATTCTATAAGCATACGTTTAAAATCAAGGTGACCCAAACCAGTAGTAAATATCTACTACACCTGTTATGCTGAGATGGACGAAAGAGTATGTACTCTAAAGACATATTGGGTTTGCATTCCAAATGGGGAATTCCTACCTGTGCGATAGTCCACAGTGTGCTAATATCTTAGGGCTATTATATTTGCACATTTAGACCTCCCCCCATTGACCCCCATAGAGGATACTGACACCATTTGAAAGTTTGTTGTGAGAATTAAATGAGATCATTTATCTAAAAGTGAGAGACTCATAGAAGCTACATAATGCATACTATTTAACACCCCTGATCCACTTTCTTTTGTTTAAAAATATATATATATATTTATATTGAAAATTCTACATCTCCAACTGGTACAGAAACTTTCTGTTTTACGTTTGGATGATATTAATAAGCCACATCAAGCTGATGTGGGTGGATATTCCTTCCTATTGGACAGAGAACAAAACCTTCAACAGGGAGCAGCTGGAGACCAATATTGGAGAGAGGAAAAGCAGAAAACTGTTGCAAGGCTTCGTCATTTAAATCACAGGTGAAGTCAACATAATAGCTGCGAAAATGCAGAGAATTCAAAATGTGTGACTACAGAGGCAAGCTCACAGGGACTTTTCATTCGGATCAACAGAGGAAACAAACTAAATGAACACAATTTCATATCTCCTGAAGAAAGAATAAAGAAAAGGCTTTGTAAGCAAATGGTTTATTTTATAGTATAAATTTATTAAAATTTTCTTTACATGTGAAGCCCTTATACAATGTAATACAAACATTAACTGCATGAAAGAGCAATAATAAGCAATAAAAACTATTAACTAGTAAGTTTTCTTGAGATTTTACCATGGACACATTCAAATTAATCCAACTTAAAAATACCTTTTTTCCCCTGCCACTGAAAAGCTAAAGTAGAAAACAAAGGGTAAAATCTTTAAGGAAGGTAATATTTTCCTCAAAAAATAAAATACTGGGCAAGAAAGAATCATATCTCATGCGAATTGAGACAACTTTTTGAGACTGTTTTTCAGATGTCACTGATTCTAATGTACCAAAAATACAGTAAATTAAATTCTCAGCTGGTGCTACCATAGGCTAATACTACTTTAAAATTTTCAATTTAATGGTTCAAAGGATCACAAACTCTTCATCTGTCAACATAAAGTCAAGCTGCACACAGTGATGAATATCTGATATCTCACTGATATAAAAGTTTCATCTGAGATACTTTCTCCTTGGTTAATTAATGTGGTAGGGAATGGGGAGGACTCTGGAGGGAAATCTTCACTGTACCTTACAGGAGGGGGTCATCTGTACTTCAGATGAATCAGACCCTGAGTGTTTTAAAAATTTTATTTATGAATATATGAATTTATACATTTATTAATTCTTTATTTCCTCCTTTTTCTAGGAATAAAATATTAGCCTTGCTTTATGGGGCAATGTGATTGAGGATTTCATGGAAGACAGTCCGTTCTGCAACTGTGAAGATGTTTTAAAGATCAAATGGTTATCAGTTTCATATCTAAGACAGGTTTCATGTAAGTTCCAAGAAATAGATCATTTTATGTTTCAACTTAGGATAGGATGCAGGTTATTTTTGTTTCTGCTTTTTCACACTTTAGTTGATGCAAAACTTCAAAATACTCAGACTTATAGAAGATCTGAGTTTGTGGCACATTTGGAACACCAGGAGTAATATTCCTGAGAGCATCATCAACCCAATTATTTGGTTTGAATGGAAACTTACACACTAAATCTTAAAGGAAAAGTTAAGTGTGTGGTTATGTCTGTGCCTCTTAGACACCAATTTCTCAGAAGAATGCTCAATAAATAGTGCCCAGACATATCAGTAGATTATTTTGTACTTCCAATCAGATACTTAACAATTCCCAAATTACATTCCAGGTTTCATGTTGTTGGAACTGAAAGTTAATGACATATTTCACCTGACTTTCTATCACTTCTCTACAGCATCCTCAAGCTATCCAAATAGGATAGAAAAAGACAAACACATGCATTTTGGGAACAGAGCAGCATGTATATATTGTTTTTTAGATATTTACTATCTTGAGCAGATATTAACTGAAACTTCATCAGATAAGATCTTATATAATGGAAGTAGATAAATCATGGAGAAGTTTAACAAAGGTTACATTTAGTAACAACATTTTCTATCAACTTCCTCTAAATTTTCATCTTTATTGAGGTTAAACTTCAGCAGGAACATTTTCAATAACATTTTATGAAGCAATTTTAACACTGATGGCAAACATAATAATAGTTGTGTGCAAAAAAATATACAGATAAATCTCACTTATGAAAATAACATCATGAACAAGATTTCTTTAAAGAAAGCATGTGAGGTGTATTAAAAATCATATGGACACTAATAAAATGTATATATTAGTAGAACAAAGGAAAAATTGTAAGAAATTCCCTTGATATCTCTACTTTTCTTGAACAGATCTCAAAGTCTTTCTCATTCTATTGTTTTCCTCTATTTTGTTGCACTGATCACCAAGGAAGGCTTTCTTATCTCTCCTTGCTATTCTTTGGAACTCTGCATTCAAATGGGTATATCTTTCATTTTCTCCTTTGCCTTTTGCTTCCTTTTTCTTAGCTATTTGCAAGGCCTCCTCAGACAGCCATTTTGCCTTTTTGCATTTCTTTCTCTTGGAGATGATCTTGATGACTGCATCCTTTACAATGTTACAAACCTCCATCCATAGTTCTTCAGGCACTCTGCCTATCAGATCTAATCTCTTGAATCTATTTGACAATTCCACTGTATAATGGTAAGGGATTTGATTTAGGTCATACCTGAATGGTCTAGTGGTTTTCCCTACTTTCTTCAATTAAAGTTTGAATTTTGCTATAAGAAGTTCATGATCTGAGCCACAGTCAGCTCCCGGTCTTGTTTTTACTGATTGGATAGAGCTTATCCATCTTTGGCTGCAAAACATATAATCAATCTGATTTTGGTATTGATCATCTTGTGATGTCCATGGTTGTTTTGTTGTAGGATGGTGTTTGCTAAGACTAGTGTGTTCTCTTGGCAAAACTTTTCCAGCTTTTGTACTGTTTCATTTGGTACTCCAAGGCCAAACTTGCCTGTTACTCCAGGTATTTCTTGACTTCCTACTTTTGCATTCCAGTCACCTATGATTTAAAGGATTTTTTTTTGTTGTTGTTGTTATTTCTAGAAGGTCTTGTAAGTCTTCATAAAACTGTTCAACTTCAGCTTCTTTGGCATTAGTACTTGGAGAATGGACTTAGATTACTGTAATGTTGAATGGTTTGTCTTTGAAGTGAACAGAGATCATTCTGTCATTTTTGACATTGCACCCAAGTACTGCACTTCAGACTCTTTTGTTGACTATGAGGGATACTACATTTCTTCTAAAGGATGCTTGCCCATGGTACTAGGTATAAAGTTCATCTGAATTAAACTCACCCATTCCAGTCTATTTTAGTTCCCTGATTCCTAGAATGTTGACGTTCACTCTTGCCATCTCCTGTTTTATCACTTCCAATTTACCTTGATTCATGGACCTAACATTTCAGGTTCCTAGGCAATATTGTTCTTTACAGCATCAGACTTTACTTCCATCACCAGTCAGGTCAACAACTGGGTGTTTTTGCTTTGACTCCATCATTTCATTCTTACTGGAGTTATTTCTCCACTTTTCTCCAGTAGCATACTGGGACCTACCGCCCTGGGGAATTCATCTTTCACTGTCATAACTTTTTGCCTTTTCATACTGTTTATGGGATTCTCAAGCCAGAATACTAAATTGGTTTGCCATTCCCTTCTCCAGTGGACCACAGTTTGTCAGAACTCTCCACCAATAACAGATTTTATTTTCCTGGGCTCCCAAATCACTGCCCATGGTGACTGCAGCCACGAAATTAAAAGACACCTGCTCCTTGGAAGAAAAGCTATGACCAACCTAGGCAGCATATTAAAAAGCAGAGACATTACTTTCCTGACAAAGGTCTGTATGAATGTGAGATTTGGACCATAAATAAAGCTGAGCAACGATGAACTGATGGTGTTGGAGAAGATGCTTGAGAGTCCCTTGGACATCAAGGAGATCCAACCAGTCCATCGTAAATGAAATCAGCCCTCAGTATTCATTGGAAGGACTGATGATGAGGCTGAAGCTCCAATATTTTGGTCACCTGATGCAAAGAACTGACTCATTAGAAAAGACCCTGATACTGGGAAAGACTGAAGACAGGAGGAGAAGGGGCCGACAGAGGATGAGATGGTTGGATGACATCACTGACTCAATGGATGTGAGTTTGAGTAAGCTCCAGGAAGCTTACTGGACTAGAAGATGAAGCTTCCTTCATGGACAAGGAAGCCTGGTGTGCTGCAGTCCATGGCATTGAAAAGAGTCAGACATAACTAAATGACTGAACTGAACTGAGGGAAAAATTGTATGACTATATTCAAAAGTACTCAAAAAATTGAAAAAATTATCAAATCTTGATTTTAAAAAAATATACATTAATGGATATTAAGACTACATGAAACATAGATATAAGTGCTTGTCTACAGAATGTATTACATAAGAGAATTTTCAAGGTCATTTCCACCCATGCTATAAAAAATACAAGATAATTAGATAATTATAACCAGCAACTTACTGGACATATCTGCATATGTGTTTTGATAAAGCAAATAGAATCATAAAAATTAGACAAGAAGCTAGACTATTTCTAAGTAAAATTTAACACTGGCTTTAAAATTAACACTTAATTTAATAATAGAATATAAAGATGTCACAAATACTAATAAGCCTCATAACAATAAATAATAACCAGCTAGACCATATGAAAGATATAAAGGCACTGTATAAATAGAACACAATATTTAAAAATTCTAATATATAAACCTAAAAAGAAGTGTAAAGCTATTTCTGAAACATAACAAGAAAAAGTAGATCTGAGCAAATTGGGAGACACACCAATCTCAAGGATTAAAAAAATAAATATCCAATATCTGCCAGTTTTTTTTTTTAATTAGAATGTTGATTTACAATGTTGTGATAGTTTCACGTATACAACAAATAAAATCTGTTATATATATGAATATACCCTTTTCTTAGATTATTTTTCCATATAGATTTTTGTATTTAGTCGAGTTCCCTCTGTTCAGTTCAGTACAGTTCAGTCGTTCAGTCGTGTCCGACTCTTTGCAACCCCGTGAATCGCAGCACGCCAGGCCTCCCTGTCCATCATCAACTCCCAGAACTCACTCAGATTCACACCCATCGAGTCAGTGATGCCATCCAGCCATCTCATCCTCGGTCGTCCCCTTCTCCTTCTGCCCCCAATCCCTCCCAGCATCAGAGCCTTTTCCAATGAGTCAACTCCTCGCATGAGGTGGCCAAAGTACTGGAGCTTCAGCTTTAGCATCATTCCTTCCAAAGAGATCCCAGGGCCAATCTCCTTCAGAATGCACTGGTTGAATCTCCTTGCAGTCCAAGGAACTCTCAAGAGTCTTCTCCAACACCACAGTTCAAAAGCATCAATTCTTTGGCACTCAGCCTTCTTCATAGTCCAATTCTCACATCCATACATGACTACTGGAAAAGCCATAACCTTGACTAGATGGACTTTAGTCAGCAAAGTAATATCTTTGCTTTTGAATATGCTATCTAGGTTGGTCATAACTTTTCTTCCAAGGAGTAAGTGTCTTTTGATTTCATGGCTGCAGTCACCATCTGCAGTGATTTTGGAGCCCAAAAAAATAAAGTCTGACACTGTTTCCACTGTTTCCCCATCTATTTCCCATGAGGTGATGGAACCGGATGCCTTGATCTTCATTTTCTGAATGTTGAGTTTAAGCCAACTTTTTCACTCTCCTCTTTCACTTTCATCAAGAGGCTCTTTAGTTCTTCTTCATTTTCTACCGTAAGGGTGGTGTCATCTGCATATCTGAGGTTATTGATATTTCTCCCAGCAATCTTGATTCCAGCTTGTGTTTCTTCCAGTCCAGCATTTCTCATGATGTATTCTGCATATAAGTTAAATAAGCAGGGTGACAATATACAGCCTTGACATACTCCTTTTCCTATTTGGAACCAGTCTGTTGTTCCATGTCCAGTTCTAACTGTTGCTTCCTGACCTGCATACAGATTTCTCAAGAGGCAGGTCAGGTGGTCTGGTATTCCCATCTCTCTCAGAATTTTCCACAGTTTATTGTGATCCACACAGTCAAAGGCTTTGGCATAGTCAATAAAGCAGAAATAGATGTTTTTCTGGAACTCTCTTGCTTTTTCCATGATCCAGCGGATGTTGGCAATTTGATCTCTGGTTCCTCTGCCTTTTCTAAAACCAGCTTGAACATCTGGAAGTTCACGGTTCATGTATTGCTGAAGCCTGGCTTGGAGAATTTTGAGCATTACTTTTCTAGCATGTGAGATGAGTGCAATTGTGTAGTAGTTTGAGCATTCTTTGGCATTGCCTTTCTTTGGGATTGGAATAAAAACTGACCTTTTCCAGTCCTGTGGCCACTGCTGAGTTTTCCAAATTTGCTGGCATATTGAGTGCAGCACTTTCACAGCATCATCTTTCAGGATTTGGAATAGCTTAACTGGAACTCCATCACCTCCACTAGCTTTGTTCCTAGTGATGCTTTCTAAGGCCCACTTGACTTCACATTCCTGGATGTCTGGCTCTAGATGAGTGATCACACCATCGTGATTATCCAGGTCATGAAGACCTTTTTTGTACAGTTCCTCTGTGTATTCTTGCCACCTCTTCTTAATATCTTCTGCTTCTGTTAGGGTCATACCATTTCTGTCCTTTATTGAGCCCATCTTTACATGGAAATGTTACCTTGGTATCTCTAATTTTCTTGAAGAGATCTCTAGTCTTTCCCATTCTGTTCTTTTTCTCTATTTCTTTGCATTGATCGCTGAGGAAGGCTTTCTTATCTCTTCTTGCTATTCTTTGGAATTCTGCATCCAGATGCTTATATCTTTCCTTTTCTCTGCTTTGTACTAATTGTCATACTGAGTTACATAAGCCAGGCAAAGAGGGACAAATATCATATGATACTGCTTGTATTTGGAATCTGAAAAAATGCTAAGTTAATTTAAAATTCAATATAATTTCTTTTAAAATAACATTTTTATTCATTAAATAGAAAATGTTATTTAAAAATTTCTATGGATAAAAAGCAAAATATTTCTCAGTAGACACTGATCTAAGGAAAACAATATGTGTGTGTTTAATTGTGTGTGGTAGACAAGTGACAGTGGAGCTAGTGTGTCAAATATTTAGATGGTCAGATGGCATCACCAACTCAATGGACAGGAGTTTGAACAAGCTCCAAGGGATGGTGAATGACAGGGAAGCCTGGTGTGTTGCAGTCCATGGGAACTCAAAGAGTCAGACATGACAGAGTCACTGAACAAAAACAACGAAAGCTTCCATGATTACATGAACACGGCATTGATATGTGACTGTGTACATAGACCAGTAAAACTGAATAGAAATTACATAAATAAATGAATGTCTAGAATGAAATCAGAAATATGTAGAGAAAAAATAGATTAGCTATCAAATAATATATTTTAATAAAAAGATAAGATCAAATTTGTATTTATGGAATATATATATACATCCAGAGAAGGCAATGGCACCCCACTCCAGTACTCTTGCCTGGAAAATCCCATGGACGGAGAAGCCTGGTAGGCGGCAGTCCATGGAGTCGCTAAGAGTCGGACACGACTGAGCGACTTCACTTTCACTTTTCACTTTCATGCACTGGAGAAGGAAATGGCAACCCACTCCAGTGTTCTTGCCTGGAGAATCCCAGGGACAGAGGAGCCTGGTAGGAGGCCATCTATGGTGTCACACAGAGTCGGACACGACTGAAGCAACTTAGCAGTAGCAGCAGCAGCATATATACATCCCTATATAAAAAAATAGTACTAATTGAAATAATAACAAGATAAGAAAAAAAGACCCTATTGACTGTAGCCCACCAGGCTCTTCTGTCTATGGCTATTCCCAGTCACTAAATTTGAGATGGTCAAATGCCAGATATGTGTGGTACAATACTCTTTTCACAACAATACCAGTAAGATTCCTGCACAAACAACCCCTCACAAACAAATTATATTTAAGCAGTCAGTGCTTATTTCCATAATAGAATAATACAAACAAGAACACAGTGCAAGAAGCCAACAGCTTAATAAGGTAGGACATTCTGTAAAACAGCTAGCCTAACTTTTTCAATGTCATGAAAACAACTGAGAACAGACTGCCCTAGATTGAAACAAATTTTAGAGACAAGATAACAAAATTCAGTGAGTAAATCTTATTTCAATTCTTATTCAAACAGCCTATAATAAAAAGACATTTTTGAAATAAGAGGTGCCTTAGAGTTTTCAAATGCTATAAAAAACACACCACAGACTGGCTAGTTTATAAACAACAGAAACATTTCTCACAGTTCTGTCTGACAATACAAGCAATGGTTCTCTTCAAAGAATTGTATGTGACCAAAATAATAAGAATTTCAAGGAATTGTAAGGGCTAAGAAATAAATTGAATAAATATTATAAAGAGCAAATAACATGGTGTAGGAAGCTAGTAGATTCATCCAAGATTGATTACTATAAGGAAGTTTAAGTTGAATGAGATCTTGGAAGTGATAAGACAGTCAAGAGACAATTTGGTGAGAAAATATTCAAGAGATATCAATTAAAAAGAAAAAGGAGACTTTATGAAATAGAAGTAAGTTTAGTCTTTTCTAGAATTATGCTGTCCACTGGAAATAATAGAGTATTCAAATAAAAGAAATAATGTGATGTATAATTTTAATTTTTTGAAAAGCCACAATTAAAAAGTAAAAAATAAGTTGTTAATTACATTATTTATTTCTGTTTCAGTTTATTTAATATATCAAAAATAATAGCATTATGAATATTAACAATGACAAAATTAATGAGATCTTTTACATTCATTTTTAGACCACTTTTGAAATGTGCTATGTATTTTACAGTTAGAGAACAAATACACATAGATTAGAATATGGAAAATATGGTATCCCATTTTAAGTGAATCAATAGTCACATGTAACTAATATCTATCATACTGGATAATTCAGGTCTAGTGACTGAAGGGAGACCACTGTCTCTAAAGGCATCTGAAGAAAAAAACAGATCAAGGTGAACTGGAGGGGGAGACAATATATAGATCCAACAGTGCTTTCTAGACAGTGGCAGGGATTGTAGACTGTATTTCAACTAAGTGGGAGTCACTGGAGGGTTTTTGGTATATTGAGATGTTGTGATCCGTGTTTGCTCTAGTCTGTTTGGGTTGCTATAGCAAAACACCACAAATTGGGTGGCTTCTAAACAAGATAAATTTATTCTCACAGCCTGAAGCTGGGAGCCCACAATCATGATGACTGCATGGTCGGGTGAGGTTTTCTTTCTGGTCTCAGATCTCATTGCATCCTCATGTGAAGGGAGATGGTAGGGGCTCTGTGGGTCACCGATTAGAAGGGCACTAATGACATCATGAGGCTCCACCCTTATGACCTAGTGACTTCCCAAAGGCCACACCTGCTATCATTGCCTTTGGGGGTTAGTATTTAACTTACGAAATTTGTAGGCATAAAAACATTCAAAACACAGCAGAGAAGAAATTTGAGAAGATCTAGACATTGTTTAGTAGATTACCAGCATTGTGGTTATACAAGAAAATGATCATAGGCTTTTTAAGACATTAAAATGTCCACATGTCTCAAAGATATATTCTGAAATGAATAAAATATAAGTACTGTGTCTTAGAAAGGTTTCAAAATACTTCAACAAAGAAAAGTGATTTATATAATGAGTTTTGTATTAGAATGAGTATGCAATAGGTAGGTTGGTAGCCAGAGTGAGAAAAAAGGGACAAAATAGCATTGAAACATGTATACTGCCATATGTGAAATAGATCACAAGTCCAAGTTCGATGTATGAGACAGGGCACTCAAAGCTGGTTCACTGGGACAACCGAGAAGGATGGGATGTGGAGGGAAGTGGGAGGGGGGTTAGGGATGGGGGACACATGTACATCCATGGTTGATTCATGTCAATGTATAACAAAAACCACCACAATATTGTAAAGTAATTAGCTTCCAATTAAAATAAATATTTTTAAATGTTAAAAACATGATAATAACCATTTCATAGTATATAGAACATTGAGGACTGTAGTGAAAGTGAAAGTTGTTCAGTCGTATCCTACTGTTTATGACCCCATGGACTCTACAGTCCATGGAATTCTCCAGGCCAGAACACTGGAGTGGATAGCTTTTTCCTTTCTCCAGGCAATCTTCTCAACACAGCAATTGAACCCAGGTCTCCTTCATTGCAGATGGATTCTTTACCAACTGAGCCACAAGGGAAACCCAAGAATACTGGAGTGGGTAGCCCATCCCTTCTCCAGTGGATCTCCCTGACCCAGGAATCAAACTTGGTCTCCTGTATTGCAGGCGGATTCTTTTCCAACTGAACTATCAGGGAAGCTCTAAATTCTAAAAATATGCTAAATATATAAATTCTATTAAATATGTCATAAACCATCTCTGTTTTATATACCTGTATGTGTGTTGTGTTTGGGCATGAGTGTGTGTGTCTGTATGTGTGTGCAGTCATGCCTAACTCTTTGTGGCCCCATGAACTGTAGGCTGCCACGTTCCTCTGTCCATTCAATTTTCCAGGCAAGAATACTGGAGCTGGATCCCGTTTCCTACTCCAGAGGATCTTCCCAACCAAGCCAGGGATTGAACATGCATCTCTTGAGTCTACTGCATTTGCAGGCAGATTCTTTACTGCTGTGCCACCTAGAATGCCCATATATCTATGCTGTGTGTGTGTGTGTGTGTGTGTGTGTGTGTGTGTGTGTGTGTGTGTATTGCTAGGTCACATCCGACTCTTTGGCAACCCCATGGATTGCAGCACACCAGTCTTCCCTGTCCTTCACCATCTCCTAGAGCTGGCTCAAAGTCATGTCCTTGAGTCAGTGTTGCCACCCAACTATATTGGCCTCTGTTATCCCCTTCTCCTCCTGCCTTCAGTCTTTCCCAGCATCAGGGTCTTTTCTAATGAGTCAGCTCTTCGCATCAGGTGGCCAAAGTATTAGAGCTTCAGCTACAGCAACAGTACTTCAAATGAATATGCAGAACTGATTTCCTTTAGGAATGACTGATTTGATCTCCGTGAAATCCAAAGGATTCTCAAAAGTCTTATTCAATATCACAGTCTGAAAGCATAAATTCTTCAATGTTCAGTCTTCTTCATGGTCTAACTCTCACATGCATACATGACTACTGACAAAAGCAAGCTTTGACTACAGAGACCTTTGTCAACCAAGTGATGTCTCTGCCTTTAAATACGCTGTCTAGGTAAGTCATGCTTCCCTGATGGCTCTGACAGTAAGGCGTCTGCCTCCAATGCAGAAGACCCAGGTTCAATTACTGGGTCAGGAAGATCCCCTAGAGAAGGAAATGGCAACCCACTCCAGTATTCTTGCTTGGAAAATTCCATGCACTGAGGAGCCTGGTAGGCTACAGTCCATGGAGTTGCAAAGAGTCAGACATGACTGAGCCACTTCACTTTCTAGGTAAGGCATAGCTTTTCTTCCAAGGAGCAATTGTCTTTTAATTTCATGGCTACAGTCATCATCTGCAGTGACTGTGGAACACAAGAGTTTAAAGTCTGTCATTGTATCCCCAATCTATTTGTGATTAAGTGATGGGATGATATGCCATGATCTTAGTTTTTTGAGTGTTGAGTTTTAAGCCAGCTTTTTTTCTCTCTTTCACCTTCATCAAGAGGCTCTTTAGTTCCTCTTGGCTTTCTGCCACAAGAATGATATCATATGAATATCTGAGGTTATTGATGTTTCTCCTGGCAATCTTGATTCCAGTTTTGTGCTTCATCTAACCCAGCTTTTGCCTGATATACTCTGCACATAAGTTAAATAAGCAGGGTGACAACATACAGTCTTGACATACTCCTTTCCCAATTTGGAACCAGTCTGTTGTTCCATATTCAGTTCTAATTACTCCTTATTGTCCTGCATACAGGTTTCTCAGGAGGCAGGTCAGGTATTTCCATCTCTTTAAGAATTGTCCACAGTTTCTTGTGATCCACACAGTCAAAGGATTTAGTATAGTCAATGAAGCAGAAGTAGAAGTTTTTCTGGACTCTTGAGTTTTCTATGATCCCGATGGATGTTGGACATTTGATTTCTGGTTCCTCTGCTTTTTCTAAATCTGACTTGAACATTTGGAAGTTCACAGTTCACATACTGTTGAAGCATGGCTTGGAGAATTTTGAGAGTTACTTTAATTGCATGTGAAATGAATGCAACTGGGTGGTAGTTTGAACATTCTTTGGCATTGCTCTTCTTTGGGATTGGAATGAAAACTGACCTTTTCTAGTCCTGTGGCCATTGCTGAGTTTTCCATATTTGCTGGTGTATTGAGTGCAGCACTTTCACAGCATCATCTTTCAGGATTTGAAATAGCTCTACTGGAATTCCATCACCTCCACTAGCTTTATTCCTAGTGATGCTTTCTAAGGCCCACTTGACTTTACATTCCAAAATGTCTGGTACTAGGAGAATGATTACCTGAGTCATAAAGACTTTTTTTTTTTTTTTGGTATAGTTCTTCTGTGTATTCTTGCTACCTCTTCTTTATATCTTCTGCTTATGTTAGGTCAATACCATTTCTGTCCTTTACTGTGTCCATCATTGAATGAAATGTTTCCTTGATATTGCTAATTGTTTTGAAGAGACATCTAGTCTTTCCCATTCTATTGTTTTTCTCTATTTCTTTGCCTTGTTCACCAGAAGTACAATGCAAGAAACCTCTATATACTAACTTGTATTTATAAAAAAGAAATATCTATATACTAACCTCTATATACATATAATATATTCATGATTCTATATATATTATATATCTATGTTATAAATATTTTGAGAAAATTTATTTATCCCTCCAGTAAATCATTTATCATGATTTTCATAAAACAGAGATACATATATGCCTTTGAGGCACCAGGATATCAGTGATGACAATCTGAGTTTTAAATCAATTCAGAGAACTTAGGCAAAATAATATCTTTGAGTAGTGATCACTTTTATTTTTAAAATGATCTGGTAGTAAAGATAAGATATAAATAAAGATGTTTTGTCAGTTGTACAGAAATTTATCTGAAATATAGAAAGTATATAAAGTAACCATAACATCTAAACTTCATGACTACATTATGGACCCTACCTTATGAATCAGGTAAGAGCAATAAGAATAATAATAAATCTAATAACAGGTAGAATATTGGATTGCTTCATGCAGATATTTCCATTTGCTCTCTATAACAGCTTGCTAAGATTGTATTGAGACTTCTCTAGTAGCTCAGACAGTAAGGAATCTGCCTAAATGCAGGAGACCCAGGTTCAAATCCTGGGATGTGAAGGTCCCTTGGTGAAGGGAATGGCAACCCACTCCAGTATCCTTGCCTGGAAACTTCTGTAGACACAGGAGGCTGAAGGCTACAGTCCATGGAGTCACAAAGATTTGGACATGACTGAATAACTAACAGTTTCACTTTCAAGATAGTATTAAACTACAGATGCACAGTAGTACATTAGCATGCTCATAGTACTGCTGCTTATGAGATAGCTTATGAAATGCCCTGACACAACAAATTGTGCTAATGAGTTTTAGCCATCATTTTATTGATGAACATAGATGAAATAAGATCCATTTTCTTAAAGCTGGGCTAAAGATGGTCAAAGTATTGTTCAGGGAAATTATGTGAATATGTAGGTCTGTATGCATTCAAAGAACCTAGGTCAGACTATTAAGCAATTCCTGCTTTTAAATTTATGATAACTCTAGTGAGTTTGAAAAATATAAATAAGCACTTTGAGAGATATTTTTATCAACTTTTTATTTTACAAAAACAGAGAACAAAATTTTAATTTCTGAAATTTTGCCACACTGAAGAAATTGACTTAAAAATCCTATTTCTAGGAATTTGTTATAAGCAAATAATCATTTCTATACAAACATTTGGATTTACCTGTTAGCTCATATGGTAAAGAATCCACCTGCAATGCGGGAGACCTAGGTTCAATCCCTGGGTTGAGAAGATCTCCTGGAGGAGGGCATGGCAACCTACTCCAGTATTCTTTTCCAAATAATCCCCATAGATAGAGGAACCTGCAGGCTTCAGTCCATGGAGTCACAAAGAGTTGGACACTACTGAGCTATTAAGCACAGCATATAAAATGTTTAGGTGCAAGGTAGTGAATGGGTGTATATTGGGGGAAATGTGCAGACATGTAAATATCTATTACAGTAATTAATAAGGAACACAGATTTGAAGATGACTCCTCTTGGGTTCAAATCTTGGTTCTGACAATTGCCAAATTATTTTTAGCAATATATGTGATCCCTGCCTCAGAATCCTCATTAAAAAAAAAGTGTGTTCTTTTTATCATAGGATTGTTGTATTTGAAAAGTGCTTGAATTGTAGAAAGTATTTAGTAAAGAAAGTCTCTCATTATCATTCCTTACCACATAGGGTTGTAATATGTAATAATGAAGGCATTAAATAAGCCTGTGCATGACAAGGTGGAACCCCAGATTTTACTTCAAAACCAAAAAAGAATGCTAGTGAGGAAAACAGGTAAAATCTAAAGAGAGCCTATGGTTTAGTTAATGGCATTGATCTACATTAATTCATTAAGTTATTAGTAAGAATTTTACTGGAGCAATCCATGATGTTGACATCAGTTCAGTTCTGTTCATTCAGTCATGTTCAACTGTCTGCAACCTCATGGACTGCAGCACACCAGGCTTCCCTGTCCATCACCAATTCCCAGAGCCTACTCAAACTCATGTCCATTGCATCACTAATGCCATCAAATCATCTCACCCTCTGTCCTCTGCTTCTCCCCCGGCCTTCAATCTTTCCCAGCATCAGGGTCTTTTCAAATGAGTCAGTTCTTCACATCATGTGGCCAAAGTATTGGGGTTTCACTTTCAGCATCAGTCCTTCCAACAAATATTCAGGACTGATTTGCTTTAGGATTGACATGTAGGATCTCCTTGAAGTCCAAGGGATTCTCAAGAGTCTTCTTCAGCACCACGGTTCAAAAGCATCAATTCTTTGGTACTCAGCTTTCTTCAGAGTCCAACTCTCACATCCATACATGATTACTGGAAAAACCATAAATTTGGCTAGACGGACTTTTGTTGGCAAAGTAATGTCTCTGCTTTTTAATATGCTGAAGGACAAGAAGGGCAGTGGTAAGAAGATACCCCTCATCCAAGGTAAGGAGCAGTGGCTGTGCTTTGCTGGAGCAGCCGTGAACAGATATCCCACGCCCAAGGTAAGAGAAACACAAGTAAGATGGTAGGTGTTGCAAGAGGGCATCAGAGGGCCAACACACTGAAACCACACTCACAGAAACCTGGTCAATCTAATCATACTAGGACCACAGCCTTGTCTAACTCAATGAAACTAAGCCATGCCCTGTGGGGCCACCCAAGATGGGCGGGCATGGTGGAAAGGTCTGACAGAATGTGGTCCGCTGGAGAAGGGAATGGCAAACCACTTCAATATTCTTGCCTTGAGAACCCCATGAACAATATGAAAAGGCAAAATGATAGGATACTGAAAGAGGAACTCTCCAGGTTGGTAGGTGCCCAATATGCTACTGGAGATCAGTGGAGAAATAACTCCAGAAAGAATGAAGGATGGAGCCAAAGCAAAAACAATACCCAGCTGTGGATGTGACTGGTGATAGAAGCAAGGTCTGATGCTGTAAAGAGCAATATTGCATAGGAACGTGGAATGTCAGGTCCATGAATCAAGGCAAATTGGAAGTGGTCAAACAGGAGAAGGCAAGAGTGAGCATCAATATTCTAAGAATCAGCAAACTAAATGGACTGGAATGGGTGAATTTAACTCAGATGAGCATTATATCTACTACTGTGGGCAGGAATGCCTCAGAAGAAATTGAGTAGCCATCATGGTCAACAGAAGAGTCCAAAATGCAGTACCTGGATACGATCTCAAAGACAACGGAATGACCTCTGTTCATTTCCAAGGCAAATCAATATCACGGTAATCCAAGTCTATGCCCCAACCAGTAATGCTGAAGAAGCTGAAGTTGAACAATTCTACTAAGACTTACAACACCTTTTAGAACTAACACCCAAAAAAGATGTCCTTTTCATTATAGGGGACTGGAATGCTAAAGTATTAAATCAGGAACGCCTGGAAAAACAGGCAAATTTGGCCTTGGAATGCAGAATAAAGCAGGGCAAAGACTAACACAGTTTTGCCAAGAAAACTCACTGGTCATAGCAAACATCTTCTTCCAACAACACAAGAGAAGACTCTACATATGGACATCACCAGATAATCAACACCGAAATNTTAAATCAGGAACGCCTGGAAAAACAGGCAAATTTGGCCTTGGAATGCAGAATAAAGCAGGGCAAAGACTAACACAGTTTTGCCAAGAAAACTCACTGGTCATAGCAAACATCTTCTTCCAACAACACAAGAGAAGACTCTACATATGGACATCACCAGATAATCAACACCGAAATCAGATTGATTATATTCTTTGCAGCCAAAGAAGGAGAAGCTGTATACATTCAACAAAAACAAGACCAGTAGCTGACTGTGGCTCAGATCCTGAACTCCTTATTACAAAATTTCGACTTAAATTAAAGAAAGTAGGGAAAACCACTAGACCATTCAGGTATAACCTAAATCAAATTCCTTAGGATTATACAGTGGAAGTGAGAAATAGATTTAAGGGCCTAGATCT
>SJYA01007158.1:0-18884 GCA_006410615.1 Neotragus moschatus
CTGTTATTATTTTAAACAAAGCATTTTAGGATACATGTTAAAATGAAGCTTTTAATCTAATAAATAATATTTAAGACATGATAAAGAAAATAGGCATATAAAATCATGTTAAAATCTTACAGTTTCTGTCTCAACAGTGAGATCTAGAGGTGCAGTTTTTACACAGTGGCTATTCAGTAATAATTATCTAGCAAAAGGAAAGACATATTCAATTCTGTTCACATTGGGTGTGGGTAAGAATTTCCTTTAAAAGTTTTTTTAAAAAATTGATTTATTTTTTAATTGAAAGATAATTGCTTTACAGAATTTTGTTGGTTTTTCCCAAACATCACCATGAATTAGCCATAGGTATACATTTGTCCCCTCCCTCTTGAACGTCCCTCCCACATCCCTCCCCATCCCACCCCTCTAGGTTGTTACAGAGCCCCTGTTTGAGTTCCCTGAGTTATATAACAAATTCCCATTGACTATCTGTTTTACATGTGGTAATATAAGTTTCTATGTTACTGTCTCCATACATCTCACCTTTCCTTTTTAAGGCTGAATAATATTTATGCACACACCATATTTTCTTTATCCCTTTATTTCTTTGAACATTTGGGTTGCTTCACTATTTAAATATTGTAAATAATGATGCTGTGAACATAAATATACAAATACTTGTTCAGGTTTCTGCTTTAGAATCTTCTGTGTTTATACTATAATTGGTCAATTATATGGTAATTTTATGTTTAGTCTTATGAGAAACTGCTGCGCTATCTTCCACAGAGGCTTCCCCTGTTTGTATTCCTACCAGCGATGTAGAAGGGTTGCAGTTTTTCCATATCCTCTCCAACAATTGTTATTTTATTTTTTCTTTCAAAGTTGTGGTAAAAAACACGTAACACAAAATTTACCGTCATCATATTTTTAAAGTTTATAATTTAGTAGTGTTAATTGTGTTCTCAGTTCAGTTCAGTTCAGTCGCTCAGTCGTGTTCAACTCTTTGCGACCCCATTAATCACAGCAGGCCAGGCCTCCCTGTCCATCACCAACTCACGGAGTTCACTCAAACTCACGTCCATCGAGTCGGTGATGCCNCCAGATAGGTGGTGTGGGCTCTTTCTAGCTAACAAAATAAAAATAACAGTTCACTATATTTTGAGTCCAAGAAATCAAATTCCAACAAAATATAAATTTGACATTATGCCATCATATATTCATATCTCAGTGGACATACTTTTTGCCCTGTACCAAGGTACATTTTAAATTCTATATTATTATAAAACTGAAGCCAATAGTATCTTTAAAGGATTGTTCAATGCGGGAATAAATTGAGTCATCACCAGTAGGGAGTTGAGAGCAGCCATCGATCCCATCAGTGTAATGCTGTCATTTCATAAGGGAGCCGTTTCTGAAGCACGAAGAAAAGTGAGTGTGTCGCTCAGTCGTGTCTGACTCTTTGTGACCCCGTGGACTGTAGCCCGCCAGTCTCCTCTGTCCATGGGACTCTCCAAGCAAGAATACGGAGTGGGTTGCCATGACCGCCTCCAGGGGATCTTCCTGATCCAGGGATGGAACCCTGGTCTCCTGTGTTACAGGCAGATTCTTTAGCAGATTCTGAGCCATGGTAGCTAAATACAAATAATCACAATGAGTTAAAAATTTTTCATCAGTTCAGTTCAGTTCAGTTCAGTCGCTCAGTCGTGTCCGACTCTTTGTGACCCCATGAATCGCAGCATGCCAGGCCTCACTGTCCATCACCATTTCCCAGAATTCACTCAAACTCATGTCCATTGAGTCAGTGATGCCATCCAGCCATCTCATCCTCTGTCGTCCCCTTCTCCTCCTGCCCCCAATCCCTCCCAGCATCACAGTCTTTTCCAGTGAGTCAACTCTTCGCATGAGGTGGCCAAAGTACTGGAGTTTCAGCTTTAGCATCATTCCTTCCAAAGAAATCCCAGGGCTGATCTCCTTCAGAAGGACTGATTGGATCTCCTTGCAGTCCAAGGGACTCTCAAGAGTCTTCTCCAACACCACAGTTCAAAAACATCAATTCTTTGGCACTCAGCCTTCTTCACAGTCCAACTCTCACATCCATACATGACCACAGGAAAAACCATAGCCTTGACTAGACGGACCAATCTATATCTAAAAACTGCAAAACTTTCAACTGCTTCTGAGAAGAAGAAGACATAATTAAGATGGAAAATGGTTTGTTTCTTTATTCAGAAGCTGCAAATGGGAGAAACTGCATTATTCAAATAACTACTATCATGCAGTTTCTCTCATTTGCAGCTTCTGACTGGAACATGACCAAAACCTCAAGGCAAATTAGTTGGTTTCACTAATTTGGCAATATGACACTATGTCCTTATGTTTTTTATGTATACGTAATGAAAGTCAAAAATAAGCACAAATATAAAGATAATTTGGGGAGGCATTCATGTTTTTTATGCATGTTGATTGATTTAATTTAAAAATATGTAATTGAGAATTTATTCTCAATTAAGTCTCCAAGTATTGTAATTATCTTTCACAGAAATGGGAAGCTCCTTTTCAACAAGGTATTATTATCCAAGGTGTTGGTTTAGGAATGGACATTGTCTATGCCCTCAAGTTATTGAGCAAGATGGTTTTGGAAAGCTGGTGTGAAGGAAAAAGCAGGATAGCGTGATGAAGAACAGCTGAGTTAGCAGAGAGGCTGGGGGAGAGGGCAGGGCTGAGACAGCAGGTCAGGACAAGCCACATTAGGCGAGAATGGTTTCTCTGGCATCAGATCATGCGTCTTTAGGACACTGCAAGGGTTTTGGATATTTTCTAAAAGCAATGAGGAGTCACGTGGGCCCTTTAGCTAAAGGAACAACACGATCGGTTGTTTTTTTCCTTCTGTGAAGAGACTTGTGTGTGTGTGCTATGTGTATGTGTGTGTCCTTTTTATTATTGTTGAAGTATGCTGACTTACATGTTTCAGGTAGACCACATCGGGGTTCACAATTTTTAACGTTATGCTCCATTTACCATTACTATAAAATATTGGCAGTATTTCTCTGTGTTGTACAATGTGTTTCCTGTCTCTTATTTATTTTGCACACAGTAGTTTGTACCTCTTAATTCCCCACCTCTTTGCTGGCCCTCCCCCATCCTTACCTACACTGGTAACCACTAGTTTGTTCTCTATGAGTCTGTTTCTTTGTTATATTCATGTTTGTTTTCCTAGGTTCTATATATAAGTGATATCATACAGTATTTGTCTTTCTCTGTCTGACTTGTTCCACTTAGAAAGATGCCTTCCAAGTCTATCCATGTTGGGCAAATGGCAAAACTGCATACTTTTTTTATAGTTGAGTAATATTACATTAGCTCATTGTCTTTATCCATTTGTATATTGATAGACACTTAGATTGTTTTGGTATTTTGGCTATTGCAAATAGTGAGGGGTGCATGTATCTTTTCAAATTATAATTCTGTTTGGATACATGCCCTGGAGTAGGACTGCTGGATCACGTGGTGGTTCTGGTTTTAGTTTTCTGAAACTACTCTTCTCTGTAGTGGCTGCACGATTTTCTGTTCCCGCCAACAGTGTAGGAGGGTTTCCTGTTCTCCACATCATCTCCGACAGGGACTCTTCAGCTAAAGATGCAACATGATAGCTTTAATTTTAAAAGATCCCTTAGGCTGCTGTGTGGACAATAGAGAGACAGAAGTGGAAATATGAGAAAGACCAGTATTGCTAAGAAAATAAAGGCTTATTTTCAACTTTTGTCAAACTTAGTCCTGTTAATAATTGTCAGTTCTATTGCTGAATATTTAATAAGGAAGTGATCTTAGAGGTCACGTTTTTTTTCTCACTTTACAAATGAAGAAAGAAGGCCCAGGGATGTTAGGCAGCATAACTTACTTCCTGATCAAGCTGTATCATCATGATGCCTATTAGTTATCACCAACAGAGACGGTGATGGCACCCCACTCCAGTACTCTTGCCCGGAAAATCCCATGGATGGAGGAGCCTGGTGGGCTGCAGTCCATGGGGTCGCTAAGAGTCGGACACGACTGAGCAACTTCACTTTCACTTTTCACTTTCATGCATTGGAGAGGGAAATGGCAACCCACTCCAGTGTTCTTGCCTGGAGAATCTCAGGTTCTGGGGAGGCTGGTGGGCTGCTGTCTATGGCGCCACACAGAGTTGGACACAACTGAAGTGACTTAGCAGCAGATAACCAACCTCTCTTCCAGGAGGCCTCAGCTTCAGATCAGAGTGGATACCAGGTCTCTTCAAGCCACTGAGGAAGTAGACCAACAAAGTGGTCAAGTTGCCCACTCTGGGTCCACTCTATTCTTCACATCCTGCCCTGCACTTTTATTAGCTGTGTAAAAGGGGGAAGGTTACTTAACTTTACTGGGCCTCTGTTTCCTTGTCTATAAGCAGAGAAGATAGAAGCAAAATTCTACTTAATAGAGTTGGTGTGAGAATTGCATGAGTTGAAATTTGTAAAATGCCAAGAACAGTACTTGATAAACACTGTTAAATGGTCACACAAAATATAAAAAGGTATATTGCAAGCACCAGGCACCAAGGCCCTGGGGTGCATGGATATGTGGGAGCTTGTATACTCCCTGAGCGAGTTTGGGAGGGAGTGGGCAGCAAGGAGAGGAACGGATAGTGTACATTGCTCAAAGCAACTACTGTACGTTATGATGCCATTTCTGAGAGAATCCTCTATTGGCTTCCTATCCAGCAGCAATTTCCTTTCCTTTTTTTTTTTGGTAGAGCGCATGTCTAACAACAAAAGCTCAAATGCCATACATATTCTTTCTCAGATTTCATTTCTGGGTTTGACCATCTGATTCTGGCAAGGGATTGCAGGGAAGAGTGTGCGTGTGTGTGTGTGTGTGTGTGTGTGTGTGTGTGTGTGTAGCTGAGGAGGAGGCTCAAGCTTCTGTTAACAAATTTTCTCTCTGATAAAAAAAAAGAGAGAGAAAGATAAATCCTCCTGATAAGATTCTCTTTTCCCATCCGTGCATGGTTTTGAATGTTTCTGAATTAGGGATCAATGGCTGGATTGGTGGCAGCCACCTTGTGACCATGAGGAAAGCCCATGTATATCAAAGAATAACTGAAGTTCTGTGATCACCAAACTGCTGAATTCTTCAACCAGAGAACTACCTATATCTGAAGCTATTTCTAAGTGCAATTTATTAACAAATTTCTCTTGTCTGGGCCTCTTTTGACTAGTTTTTTTTTTTTTTAATTGGAGTAGAATCATCCTGTCTGAAATACTCTGCAAAATCATTCATTTTTTTTTCAGCAAATAGTAATTGAACCTCTTTAGTGCCATCTTATACTTAATTTTATCATACAGGTAAAATAGGTATGAAAATTAATAGCATTTATGATGCTTTTCTTATTCACTATTTAAGTCTATGATTCCTCTGTATTATATCATAAATAATTTGAAGACATGGGTTGTTTTCTTCATTTCTTCCTCCTCTTCCTCTCCATAACACCTAATAAAATTCTTTGGGTACTGAATGAAATTGATTAATATTTATTGAATTGTTTGAATAGCTTTAGATAATTGAATCTTCTTTCTCCCATCTCTAATTCCATATAAATGAAGATGATTAAACCTAGATTGAAAAACACAGATTACATTAAGTATTAATTTTCACACCATCAGCTAAAGTTCAGTCAAAGAAAGCAATATAAACAAGGCTTGAGCAGTTTCAGGAAGAGTGTAAACAGATGAGTATTGTTCTAATTGAAAGACATTACAACTAAGAATTATGCTTCACTTATAAATAAAGCTTTATAAAAGTAGGGAAAGAAAAAGAAAAGTTATTTTGAGTTTACCTTACTAATAAGCTTTTCTTATTGATACCGTTCATTGGAGCATCTTATGAGGAAAGAAATATTCCTGTCTATAGGTTTTTCACTATTACTAAACTGTCAGGGCAGCTTTCTCTGAAAACTGCTTGAAGACATCATTTTTTTTTTTTTCATTTGCTTCCACTCAGCTTTTTCTCATCTACTTCAAAGTGAACGTAAGAGCACTTTCCAGAGTGAGCTGGTTTTCTCCCAACACCAAAGTAAAGAATACAGTAATACAGACTATAATATCACTTGATTATCACAATTTTTCAGTCTTTTCGAAGATCTGAATAAGTCAGAACCAAACTCCTAATTCCAGTTTTCTTACATTATTCATCTCCTCTTATTTCTCTCATGCTCCAAGCCCCCTCATCTTGTGAAATTATTCCCTGTTTGCAAGTGAAGGAAACTGAGGAAGTATGGCTTTAGTCTAAAGTCTCGAGTTCCAGAATATCCTTTAGTCTTCAACAGAGAATCTGAAATGTAGATGCCCATAAGTAACTATAAATCGACTCCCTCTGATGTATCTCCTTCACTGTTCCTGAAATTCTTTCCATAACTTTTGGACCCACTTTTGTTTCATGTCCTAATACAAGCCTCCCATCATTTAGTAGAACTTAGAGCTTCTAAAGTAAAAATGAATGGCCTTCCTTTACATGCCACCAGCAACAGACTGTGACTGATTTTTTAAGTTTTTGTGTTTTATTTTCTTCCCTTAAGTCTTAGTAGTGTTGGTTATATTTAACAACGTGTTTAAAAACACATGGAATAAAGGCTTATTATATGCCAGTTACCTGGAATAGAAAGGCGGATATAAATGAGCTCCGGCTCGATGGGCTCTCGCTGTAGTTGGGGAGAGAAATGAACAAACAGGACCAAGCAGGTCCAGCTGGTTGCCAAGCAGATAGTAGGTGTTTGCTATGCAGATGTTTAGAAAGGACAGGAGGCAGGGAGAAAGGGCTGTATTTAAGTAGACGTGTTTGTTTTCAGAGTCCCAAGGATATCATCTGTATTCATTCTCTTAATAACCTCAGCCACTCTTGTGATTTTAAATACTGTATATTATTTAGTAACAGATGACTACTGGATTTATATCCGTATCATCAATTGTTCCTCCGACTGCTACTGCTAAGTCACTCCAGTCATGTCTGACTCTGTGCGACCCCATAGACGGCAGCCCACTAGGCTCCGCCGTCCCTGGGATTCTCCAGGCAAGAACACTGGAGTGGGTTGCCATTTCCTTCTCCAATGCATGAAAGTGAGAAGTGCAAGTGAAGTCACTGAGTCGTGTCCAACTCTCAGCGACCCCATGGACTGCAGCCTACCAAGCTCCTCTGTCCATGGGATTTTCCAGGCAAGAGTGCTGGAGTGGGGTGCCATTGCCTTCTCTGAATGTCTCTGTATATCTGATTTCCACTTGCACGTTTCTTTGATAGCTACTGTGCTTCACAAATTTAACATTGCACACCCATAGCTTTGAACTTTTCCCTCGAACCTACAATTTACACATTCTCCCCTATGTCAGTAAAAGCCAATTCTATTGTTCAAGTTGCTCAAACCAGAAAATGTGACCCTTTTTCTTTCCCACTCCATATCAAATCATTTAGTAATTACTATCAGCTGTCTTTAAAATGTATCCAGAATTTGATCATCTCTTGTGAACCCCACTGCTGTCATCATGACCCAAGCTTCCATGATGCTTGAAGGACCCAAGCCTCCTTGACCCAGATTACTGGAATAAGTTTCTAGCTGCTCTGACTGTGCTTCTTGCTTTTGCCCTTACCCGTTGAGTCTCAACACATCAGCCTAAGTGATCTACTGAACTGTACGTTAAACTGAGCCATCTCCTCTGCTCAACACCCTTCCACGGCCTCCCTTCCCAAGCAGAGAAAACCCAGAATTCCTTATAATATGTTACGCAGCCCTTCTTGGCATCTGTCTTTCTCTCTCTGGCCTCCTCTCCTGCTCTCTGTTCCTTAAGTCCAGTTGCTCAGATCTTCTTGGCGTTTTCCCAACGTGGCAGGCATCTCTACCTCAGGACTTTTGCACATGACTTGCTTGTTTCTAACCATGGAAATCCTTTACCTACCCAAGCCAGAAAATGCCTCCCTTGCCTACATCAGGAATCTGCTCCAATGCTATATTTTTAGTGTCAACCTTCCAAGTTATCATTTTTAACACCCTCACTCCACCACCACCACCAGACCATTTATACACTTTCACTGATTTATTCTATGCTATTTTAAAATAATCATCGAGAATAACTATTTGTTTTTCACGTATTTCCTTTCACGCTGTCTCCCCCAATACCCACCTAGAATGTAGGCTTTAAAGGAATAATTTTTGCTTGTTGGTTTGTGTACTTTTCTTCCCATGCTGTTTATAATGTCTGGAATATCTCCAGGCATATAATAAGCTTTCAATAAACGTAAATGAATGAGCACATCTCTTTGCCGTCGAGAGGGAAGGGGCCTCAGGACTTGAAAGAATACAGGAAGCTCAGGGAACTGTCAGAGCATGTTCTGGGAGGCTCCATTTGCAAAGGCTATGGTCAGACTCCTGCTGGATCATCACTCTAAGTTTTCCTCATGATCTTAGGCACGATCCTTTTCTCTATGAAATGTATTTTGCCCATGGAAAGGGTCTTGTGGGCTTCGCTAAGGATTTTAGATTTTCTCCTGTAATGCAGTGGTTCCACATTGAAAGCACATTAAAATCACTTGGAGGACTTGTTAAAACACTGATTGCGGAGCTCTGCCCCCATAACTTTTGGATCAGTAGGTGTGCAGTAGATCCTTGAATTTGCAAATCTAACAAGTGTCAGGATATATTCATGAACTATGGCTGCATCACTGCTGCTGCTAAATCGCTTCAGTCGTGTCTGACTCTGTGCAACCCCATAGATGGCAGCCCACCAGGCTCCCTCACCCTTGGGATTCTCCAGGCAAGAACACTGGAGTGGGTTGCCATTTCCTTCTCCAATGCATGAAAGTGAAAAGTGAAAGTGAGGTCTCTCAGTCATGTCTGACTCTTAGCTACTCCATGGACTGCAACCTACCAGGCTCCTCCATCCATGGGATTTTCCAGGCAAGAGTACTGGAGTGGGGTGCCATTGCCTTCTTCACAAACCATCTCAAAACTGATTGGCTGAAAACAGCAAACATTTATTATCTCAGATTTGTGGCTGAAGAATTCAGTGAGGATTGCAATCAAATGTCAGCTAGTGCTGTGGTCTTATTAGAAAGAAAAGCTTGACTGGATGACTTGCTTCTTTTCTTTCAAGACTTCCTTCTCATTTTGCTTTTTTTGTTTTGTTNAACCATCTCAAAACTGATTGGCTGAAAACAGCAAACATTTATTATCTCAGATTTGTGGCTGAAGAATTCAGTGAGGATTGCAATCAAATGTCAGCTAGTGCTGTGGTCTTATTAGAAAGAAAAGCTTGACTGGATGACTTGCTTCTTTTCTTTCAAGACTTCCTTCTCATTTTGCTTTTTTTGTTTTGTTTTTCATTTGGAGTAAAGTTGCTTTATAATGTTATATTAGCTTCAAGTGTACAATGTAGTGATGCAGCATTTTTGCAGTTTATTATAGGTTATCACAAGCTTCCCAGGTAGTACTAGTGGTGAAGAGCCTGCCTGCCAATGCAGGAGACTTGAGAAACGCAGGTTCAATCCCTAGGTTGGGAAGATCCCCTGGAGGAAGGCAGAGCAAAACACTGATATTCTGGCCAGGAGAATCCGAAGTACAGAGAAGCCTGGCAGGCTACGGCACATAGGGTTGCATAAAGTCAGACACGACTAAATTCTGACTTGGCACACACACATAAGTTATTATAAGAAAACATGTATAGTTCTCTGTGCTGTACAATGTATCCTTGTTGCTTACCTATTTTATACATAGTATTTTTTATCTGTTTAAAACTGACAAATAGATTGAAGGGATTAGATCTGATAGACAGAGTGCCTGAAGAACTGTGGACGGAGGTTCATGACATTATACAGGAGGCAGTGATCAAGACCATCCCAAAGAAAAAGAAATGCAAAAAGGCAAAATGGTTGTCTGAGGAGGCCTTACAAATAGCTGAGAAAAGAGAAATGAAAGGCTAAGGAGAAAAAAAGAAAGATATACTCATTTGAATGAGAGTTCCAAAGAATAGCAAGGAGAGATAAGAAAGTCTTCTGCAGTAATCATTGTAAAGAAATAGAGGAAAACAATAGAATGGGAAAGACTAGAGATCTCTTCAAGAAAATTAGAGATACCAAGTTAACATTTCACGCAAAGCTGGGCACAATAAAGACAGAAATGGTATGGACCTAACAGAAGCAGAAGATATTAAGAAGTGGCAAGAATACACAGAAGAACTGTACAAAAAAGAACTTTACGACCCAGATAATCATGATGGTGTGATCACTCATCTAGACCCAGACATCCTGGAATGTGAAGTCAAGTGGGCCTTAGGAAGCATAACTACCAGCAAAGCTAGTGGAGGTGATGGAATTCCAGTTGAGCTATTTCAAATCCTAAAAGATGATGCTATGAAAGCGCCACACTCAATATGCCAGCACATTTGGAAAACTCAGCAGTGGCCACAGGACTGGAAAAGGTCAGTTTTCATTCCAATCCCAAAGAAAGGCAGTGCCAAAGAATGCTCAAACTACCTCACAATCTCACTCATCTCACATGCTAGTAAAGTAATGCTCAAATTCTCCAAGCCAGGCTTCTACAGTATGTGAACCGTGAACTTCCAGTTGTTCAAGCTGGATTTAGAAAATGCAGAGGAACCAGAGATCACCTTGCCAACATCCACTGTATCATTGGAAAAGCAAGTTCAGTTCAGCTCAGTTGCTCAGTCATGTCTCACTCTTTGTGACCCCATGAAGCTCAGCTTGCCAGGCCTGTCCATCAGCAACTCCTGGAGTTCACCCAAACTCATGTCCATTGAGTTGGTGATGCCATCCAGCCATCTCATCCTCCATCGTCCCCTTCTCCGCCTGCCCTCCATCTTTCCCAGCATCAGGGTGTTTTCAAATGAGTCAGCTCTTCGCATCAGGTGGCCAGAGTATTGAAGTTTCAGCTTCAACACCAGTCCTTCCAATGAACACCCAAGACTGATCTCCTTTAGGATGGACTCGTTGGATATCCTTGCAGTCCAAGGGACTCTCAAGAGTCTTCAACAACACAGTTCAAAAGCATCAGTTCTTTGGCACTCAGCTTTCATTAGAGCCCAGCTCTGGCATCCTACATGACTACTGGAAAAACAGTAGCCTTGACTAGACAGACCTTTGTTGGCAAAGTAATGTCTCTGCTTTTTCATATGTTGTCTAGGTTGGTTATAACTTTCCTTTCAAGGAGTAAGCTTCTTTTAATTTCATGGCTACAGTCAAAATCTGAAGTGATTTTGGAGAGTTCCAGAAGAACATCTTCTTCTGTTTTATTGACTATCCCAAAGTCTTTGACTGTGGATCACAACAAACTGGAAAATTCTTAAAGAGATGGGAATACCAGACCATCTGACCTGCCTCCTAAGAAGTCTGTATGCAGGTCAAGAAGCAACAGTTAGAACTTGACATGGAACAACAGACTGGTTCCAAACCAGGAAAGGAGTACATCAAGGCTGTATATTGTCACCCTGCTTATTTAACTTATATGCAGAGTACATCATGAGAAACGCTGGGCTGGAAGCAGCACAAGCTGGAATCACGGTGGCTGGGAGAAATATCAATAACCTCAGATATGCAGATGACACCACCCTTATGGCAGAACGTGAAGAAGAACTAAAAAGCCTCTTGATGAAAATGAAAGAAAAGGGTGAACAAGTTGGCTTAAAGCTCAACATTCAGAAAACTAAGACCTGGTCCCATCATTTCATGGCCAATAGATGGGGAAACAGTGGAAACAGTGACTTTATATTTTGGGACTCCAAAATCACTGCAGATGGTGACTGCAGCCATGAAATGAAAAGTTAAAACCAGCCTAGCCAGCATATTAAAAATCAGAGACATTACTTTGCCAGCAAAGTTTCATCTAGTCAAAGCTATGGTTTCTCCAGTAGTCATGTATGGATTTGAGAGTTGGACTATAAAGAGTGCTGAGCCCTGAAGAATTGATGCTTTTGAAGTGTGGTGTTGGAGAAGACTCTTGAGAGTCCCTTGGATTCCAAGGAGACCCATCCAGACAATCCTAAAGGAAATCAGTCCTGAATATTCATTGGAAGGACTGATGCTGAAGCTGGAACTCCAATACTTTGGCCACCTGATCCAAAGAGCTGACTCCTTTGAAAATATCCTGATGCTGGGAATGATTGAAGGCTGGAAGAGAAGGAGATAACAGAGGATAAGATGGTTGGGTGGCCTTACCAACTCTATGGACATGAATTTGAGTAAGGTCCAAAGTTTGTGATGGACAGGGAGGCCTGGCGTGCTACAGTCCATGGGGTCACAAAGAGTCAGACACAACTCAGCGACTGAACTGAACTCAACTGAGTTTGTATCTGTTAACCCTGTACCCCTAATTTGTCCCTGTTTGTTTCACTCTTCTTTTTGTAACAACAAATCTGTTTTCTCTTTCTGTGAATCTGTTTGTTTTGCTTATACATTATGTATTGTTTATATCTCCCACATATAAGTGATATCCAGTATTTGTCTGACTTATTTCACTAAGCATAATATATTATAGGTCCATCTACATTGTTGCAAATAGCAGAATCTCATTCTTTTCATGGTCACATAATATTCCATTGTCCATTTCTTAACCCATTCACCTGCTGATGGGCAATTAGGTAGCTTCCATGTCTTATCTGCTGTAAATAATGCTGCTGTGAACATTGGTGTGCATGTATCTTTTCAAACTAGTGCTTTAATATTTTTGGATATATACTCAGGAGTTGAATTGCTGGATCATGTGGTGTTCTATTTTGGGATTTTTTTTTTTTTTGAGGAATCTTTATATTGTTTTCCATAATGGATACACCAATTTACATCCTCATCAAGAGTGTACAGGGATTCCCTTTTCTTCATATCTTCTCCAATATGTGTTATTTGTAGACTTTTTGATGATAGCCATTCTGACAGGTTTGAGATGATATGTTACTGTTATTTTCATTTGCATTTCTCTAATAATTAGCAATGTTGGCCATCTGTATGTCTCCTTTGGAAAAATATCTTTTCTGGGGTCTTAGGCCAATTATTTGATGGCACGGTTTGTTATTAAGATTTCCTTTCATTCTTCATCATGTAGACTCTCCACAGAACACCTCACAGTATGGCAACTGGCTTTCCTCAGAGCCAGCAAACAGGACAGCAGCCCCAAGATAAAAGCCACTCTGTTTTTCTAGCCTAATCTTGGAAGTAGCATCCCATTATATCCACCATATTCTGTTTGGTAGAAATAAGTCACTCGATCCAGCCATATTCAGTGGAAGGCTGTGAACACCAGGAGGTGGGAGTCTTTGGTGGCCAAGGTGATTATGGTTGTACTGGTCTAGAGGCAATAGATTGAGAACCATTGCTGTAAATAATTTTAAGCTAGTGAGTGACAGGGAAGCATGCCACGTGAAGAAGAGGTGGAAGAAGAGGTGAGACTTCTGAAAGCTATTTCGGTAATTTACATGATGGGTTTTATTTTTATATAATTGGCATTCTTTTTTGTTTTGAAAATTAGCTCTTTTTAATCAACATATTTAATAATTATGCCTCCAAGCTTCAGTCTAAACTTCCTCTATAAATGAGATATTTGAAAGTAACTTTCAAGGTTATATAAAAAGATTTGTGTGGCGTTAGATTCCGTTAAGGGTTTCAGTACACTTTTGTCCCCTTTTTTACCATTAAGCATGTATTTAAATCGAGAGAGGCTTTAACCTAGACTATCAGAAAAGGTACTTTAAGTTTGACCACTAGCAGCATTCCAAGATAAAGGCACTTGATGGTTTTAAATACATAAGTACAGACATTCAACACATCTCTGTCTCTCTGAAAGCTTAGAGTAGGGTGTGAATTAGGAATATATTCAAGGACACAATGACTGTGAAATTTACTAACAAAATGGACATAAAAAAATAGAGCAACATTTCATAAAATAAAGGGAAAGTGATTTTAATTTACAAGTAGAAATAAGTGGCTTTCAAAGTGTGGGAAATTCATAAGTAGACTTGAATGTTATTTTAATAACATTATTTTTGCATGGGAATACATGATGTTCTAATTTTTTTTTTTTTTTTGAAAGCTCAGCAGTTTGATGAGACTCTGCACCAAGAAACTATCCTATAAGCTGAGGTGGGCAGCCTGCCTCACCCCATCAGTAATGCCCACTGTTGAGCATACAGTCTCAACAGTAGTTTCTCGGCAGCAGGGGGCAGGTTAGCCCCTCTGGCTGAGGATTCAGTTTCTTTGGCTTGCTTATTTGCTTCAGTCTGTTCTCACCTCCTAGTCATTGATTTTGGCTGACATTTAGTTCACTGTGTTATCTTTTTTTTTTAAACCATCTCCAAAAGAGACAGGAGCAGAGATGCCCTAACCATTACCCATCATGTCAGCAAAAGACAGGTTCAGGTAATCTGTTCTGCAGACAGCAGCCTGAGTGTAAGGGAGCGTTTTCTTTAGCATTACTTCAGACTTAGCAAAAATAATAGAAGAGTTAGCTCTTGTCAGAAAATGTTTCAAAGACCCGATTCTTTTTTTTAACCAAGCAATGTTTCCTACCTCCCCTGAAACCAGGTACTCCCCATGTTGCCATGAGATGGATAATTAATGCTCAATAAAGTACAAATGGACATAAGTTTGAAAAGGTCAAGTATTATTCAGAAAATCACCAAGTGAAACCATGCAAACCGTATGAAAAAAATTAAAAGAGGCAGAGACAAGATGCATTTTTAGTTTGGCCTTATAGATGCTAATAACTCACTTAGGAAATAGTAGAACCACTGCTTTAAAGCAACCCTAAGCCCAGGTAAGATAGATTCCCATCACTTGAGGGTAGATTAAGGGGCTGGTTGAATTGTAAATATTGCATAACCCTTTCAATAAAAGTGAGAGAGTATTCCATTATTTGAGTAAGTAAGTAAGCTTAAGAGCAAATATTGCATTATTTGAGCCATTTCTAGTTTCACCCCTAACTTCTTCTAATGTTTCCTAAAGTCTAGACCAGTATTTTTAAGTGCCTAATGAGATAACTCGGAGAAGGCAATGGCACCCCACTCCAGTACTCTTGCCTGGAAAATCCCATGGACGGAGGAGCCTGGTGGGCTGCAGTCCATGGGGTCGCTAAGAGTCGGACACAACTGAGCGACTTCACTTTCACTTTTCACTTTCATGCGTTGGAGAAGGAAACGGCAACCCACTCCAGTGTTCTTGCCTGGAGAATCCCAGGGACTGGGGAGCCTGGTGGGCTGCCGTCTGTGGGGTTGCACAGAGTCAGACACGACTGAAGCGATTTAGCAGCAGCAGCAATGAGACAACTGACAGGTGTGAACATGTTCCTTCTTCAGTATTACCTGTCTCAGGGAGAATCATCCACACGTGGTTGTGAGTTCTCTGAAGGTAGAAGTTATGTCTAATTCAGCTCTATATCTCTTATATGTTTTCCCCAAAGTAGAAAGGAGGCACGTAGATGTAATCACATATCAGCCATTGAAATGATTTCATGATGTACTTGAAGAAATGAATTCGTTATTTTATAACTTGCACATGTTAGGTTAGGGAAAGATAATTTTCTCAAAGCAAAACACTGCCCCGAAAGGGTAGGAAGGCAAGTATGGGCACCAGCTAGGAAGCTTGTGTTGTTGGTGGTTGTTCAGTCACTAAGTGTCTGACTCTTTGTGACCTCCTGGATTTCAGCACACCAGTCTCCCCTGTCCTTCCCCAAATCTGCTCAGAATCATGTCTATTGAGTCAGTGATGCTATTTAACCATCTCATCCTCTGTCGTCCCCTTTTTCTCTTGCCTTCAATCTTTCCCAGCATCAAGGTCTTTTCCAGTAAGTCGGCTCTTTGCATCAGGTATTTGCATCAGTATTGGAGCTTCTGATGCAGCATCAGTCCTTCCAATGAATATTCAGTGTTTTTCTCCTGTAGGACTGATTGGTTTGATCTCCATGCTGTCCAAGGGACTCTCAAGAGTCTTCTCCAGCACCACAATTCAAAAGCATCAATTCTTCAGTTCTGTCTTCTTTATGGTCCAACTTTCACATCTGTTCATGATTACTGGAAGAACTATAGTTTTGACTATACAAATCTTCGTCGGCAAAGTAATATCTCTACTTTTTAATATGCTTTCTAGGTTTGCCATAGCTTTCCTTCCAAGAAATAAGTGTCTTTTTATTTCATGGCTGAAGCTTCAGTTCGCAGTGACTTTGGAGCCCCAGAAAAGAAAATCTGTGACTGTTTCCACTTTTCTCCTTTCTATGGGCCATAGCTACATTGAGATTCAAACCCCATCACCACGATTAGGCTATAATCCATGAAGGAGGGGGTGTGTTTATTGTTGGGAAAGATGACCGTCAGAACAGGTCACCACACAGGGATAAATTGAGATAGTTTTATTCCATGAAAGAGGGATTAATCAAGCATTTCCTGTGGGTGAGTCATTATTAGAAAACAGAGGACTAAGACATAGTCCCTGAACTCTGAAATGTCTATCTAAGGGTTAGGCATAGCACCTATCACAGTCATAATTAGGTGATTTTCCATTGTCTGTTTCTTCTTTTAGTTTCAAAGCCCTGTGAGGACTAGGATCTTCTATTGTGGCAGCTAGCACAGTGACTGGACTATCTAAGGCATCCACAGGTTCTTGCAGAATGGATGAGTCCTTCTAAAACCAAGGGAACGTGGCCATCTTCTCTGGTGCATGCCCACTGTCTCCTCCCGCGGGCCCTCATCACTGCCTGGACCCTTCAAGGCTCTCACTCATCCCTCGAATCTCTAACCAGCCTTCTTTCTCTCTGCCAGTAGAGGGGCCTTTCTAAAACCATGTGCGATCCTGATTCAAATCCTTAATTTCATCTTCAGCAGGTAACAGTGGTCCTTCACTTCGGTCATGAAAACCCTTTTGAATGCTGATGAAAGCCAAGTATCATTTTCCCACTTAAATGCATCTATAACACAGGACTTCGTACCTAATTTCTAGGTGGCTGTGATCTTCCTGAAACCCATTTCCTGTGCCTGATAGACGCCTGGGAACTTTACCTTAAGAATTCCAAGATAAATGCAGACTGTTTAGTAGGACACAAGCTGTTTAGATGTCTCTTCTGTGCCATCAGGCAGGACTCTCTGCCCCAGTAGTCATGCTCCCAAGTTCACCGCACACACAGCGTTACCATGGTCTCCTAGACTCCACGTGTCTTCCTTGGATTGGTGGTGTCATCCTGTAACCCCTTCACTTATCTGCTAGGCGAACCTTAATCAGCCTTCACAAACAAGCTCGCATTTCACGTCTTCCAGGAAGTCTCCTTCAGTGGGCCCTAATAAAAGTCACCCCTTATTTCTTTGAGTTACCTCTGGTCCTTTCAGATAGCTCTGCAGTTCCCTGTCTTACTATTATAATTGTCTTATTTATAATTGTCTTATTCATAATTATCTTTACTCACATGCCACTTCTCTAAACTTTAGAAGTATTGCTAATAGTACTCATAATAATGGCTCATATTTATTCCAGGCTTGTAATTGCGTAAAGCCAGATTCTTTACTCTTTGAGCTACCAGGGAAGCCCTATATATAAATATATAGGTGCATACATACATGTAACAATTTAAACCTCACAAAAATGTATGAGGTAGGTATTATTTGTATGTATAGTTTATAGTTGGAAAAAAAAACCAGGCACAGAGAAGTTAAATTTTAATTCCTTGAGTCAAGAAGTTTATCTGAAAAGCTTATTAGAATGAACTGAATTAAAAAGCAGTATTAGCGATACCAGCAAATTGCTGAAATAATACTTATAATAGCTGCCATTTGCTGAGTATCAAATACTTTCATTGCACTTGGAAGTTTACCTTTTGTCATCAGTAATATCAATTATCTTTCAGCAAGGCACATTTTAGTTTCCACCTGTAACAGTGTGGGGAGAACACCCTCTGTTAACTCTTTGACAGAGTGTTTCCTATGCAATATGAATATGGAAGAAGTGAACCTTGGGAAGATTAGGAGAGCCTGGTCTGTGGATGAAAAATGATGAAAATGGAAGGTTCTGTAGCTTGGAGCTTCAGTTGTGTCTGACTCTTTGGAACCCAATGGACTGTAGCCCTCCAGGCTCCTCTCTCCATGGGATTCTCCAGGCAAGAATACTGGAGTGGGTTGCCATGCCCTCCTCCAGGGGTCTTCCCAGATCAGGGATCCAACCCATGTCTGCTGCATTAACAGGCAGATGCTTTACCACTGAGTTACCTGGAAACCCCCTGTGTGTGTGCATACTTGTTATTAAATATTCAATGGAATTATTCATCCATTTCCTTTTTTATGTGCTGTGCTAGGTAGCTTCAGTCATATTGGACTTTACAAGACCCTATGGACTCTAGCCTTCCAGGTTCCTCTCTCTATGAGGTTCTCCAGGCTAGAAGACTGGAGTGGGTTGCCATGCCCTGCCCCAGGGGATCTTCCTAACCCAGGGATAGAACCCACACCTCTTAGGTTTCCTGCATAGGCAAAGGGATTCTTTAGCACTCTCGCCACCTGGTAGCTTGGAGAAGGGATGTTGAATAGGGATGGTCAATTGGCCTCTCAGATGCCCACAGTAAGGAGGGCCTCGGTGTGGGCACATGGGCTTGNTAGAACCCACACCTCTTAGGTTTCCTGCATAGGCAAAGGGATTCTTTAGCACTCTCGCCACCTGGTAGCTTGGAGAAGGGATGTTGAATAGGGATGGTCAATTGGCCTCTCAGATGCCCACAGTAAGGAGGGCCTCGGTGTGGGCACATGGGCTTGCTCTGAGCTTTATAGGTTCACAAACTTGAATATTAATACTTCTAGAAGTCATCAGTTTTTAGAAGATTTGTTCAACTTAAAATCCATCACAAACCAATATATTAATACATAAATTAAAAT
>SJYA01007159.1:0-19190 GCA_006410615.1 Neotragus moschatus
ATTAATAACTACCATCTTGTATCAGTATCATCAATCAGGAATTTGGTTTCAAGATTCATGTGTGACTACGAGATAAACTTTTTCTGTTTTTTTTTTTTCTATGCAAGGGGAACTTGGATATCCTGAAGTAAAAAATTGTTGTGTTTTGCCTTTAAAAAAAAAAAAAAAGATATAAATCAAAGTACTAATAATTCATTAGACAATTTTTTTGTCTTATTTACAAATCCTTTTTTTTGTAGTTTTTAATCACACTTTAGGTATGCTAGATTCATGACGAACAGATAAATACCCCTTTTTACTCTACTCATATAGTTTTATACAACCTACAAATTACTGATGACTTGTTATTTTCAAGAACTATACAGTTTTCTGGGCTTGATACCTTTTTAAAAGTAAATTTTTAACTTATTTTTTATTAGTTTTCTTCTAAGAATTGTACTCTAACCTTCAATTTTAACCCCCCTTTTAACTTTAATTACCCATTATTTTTATCTTCTTAGGACAGAATCTATCATACCTATTCAGGAATGTTCTAGGAGCACACATAAGCATGCTGTGTGTGCTTTGTTCATGGGGGAAAGCATGTTTTGTTCATGGGGGAAAATTTTGTTCCTTGAAATTGCTGTTGGCTTCCATCTTGTCCACCTCAACCCTTTCTGGTTCCTCTGTCTTTGTACCAGTAATTATCTCCCATCCTCCACTTCAGTTCAGTTCAGTCGCTTAGTGTCCGACTCTTTGATCTAATTTGTGCGGTTTTGACCTCAGCACTGCTACTCTCCTTGCCAATTTAGTTAGTGCTTGAGCTTCCCAGGTGGCTTGGTGGTAGTCTTTCTGCCATTGCAGGCGATGCAGGAGAAATGAGTTTGATCCCTGGATTGGGACGATCTCCTCGACGGGGAAATGGCCACCCACTCCAGTATTCTTGCCTGGGAAGTCATGGCAGTGGAGCCTGGCGGGCTTTAGTCCGTGGGGCCCCAGAGCATTGGACACGACTGAGCACAAGCATGAATGAGCTGTCTCTTTGCCCATTTGGGTAGTGCTTGAGGGTCCTGAGGAGATACATGTACCTGGGCTCTGCCTTTGTGTGTAGTACCTGGAGGAAAAAGAAAGACATGCGTCAAGGTCATGCGTCATCTGGACAACATAGATTCCTTTGTGACAGTATTATCTTTGTGAACTTATGACTGTCTACATGTGGCAGATTTTGAAGCCTCACAAACTTGGATGGTCAACATTCTAAGATGTATGTATGTATTTTGTGGGCAGGTATACAATCTAAGCTAATGTAGTAAAATCCAAATATCATTTTAACATTACACAATCAGAAGTACTATTATTGAGGAGAAAATTCTTGTATTGTCTTCTCTCTTTGTCGGCTGGTGTATATCAAATGCCGTATGACAGGAACTTGCTTACTTGGTTTGTTGGATGATTCACTATGAAGATACTGGGGTGTGTGCCCATAGCATCATGTGCTTTCCCTATCCTAACTGTCGTCATACTTCATGTATGAATTACATTAATTGAGTTAATGAGAAGGTAATGAGTTAATTCCTTGAGTTAGTTGAGAAGCTCCATGTGGACAGGAAATACCTGATACAGCAGAAACTAGATCGTTGGCGCCCCTTTTCTAGGGGAGTCTCTGTGGAACTCTGAAGAAGTTTGGGTCTCTGGATATGTGTGCAAGTAGCCCCACAGACTGCCTCCTCATAGAGCATATACTCCCTATTGTT
Source organism: Neotragus moschatus (assembly GCA_006410615.1). NCBI lineage: Eukaryota > Metazoa > Chordata > Mammalia > Artiodactyla > Bovidae > Neotragus > Neotragus moschatus. Next base: position 1,734 of record SJYA01007159.1, read on the forward strand.
GGAGTATCCCCGAATTCCTGAGGTCATACTTTATACTGTGATTAAGATAAATTCATTTTATCTTGAGGTTACACTTGATCTTGGTGCACATGTGTAAACTCTTGGGTCATTGTAATAGGAGCCTTATTATCTGTTATATTTTGATTTTTACTAATTCATCATCTGAAGTCAGTTGTAATTTAAGTGATGAGGGCATTGTAACAGTTGGCAAAATGCACCTCCCTTGAGGTTCACTTCTTAACTCCTTCTAGAGGAGGATGTGACAGGAGCTGTTGTCCTCAATTACTCTTTCACTAAGTATTTTTATTTTTATAGCTTGTGATCTTTATACATTTCCCCCTGCCATTTAAAATAAATTTTCTTAAGACACGAAGGCTGTTTAAATAATCAAAATGATTAGAAATTCTAAGATCAAGTTATTTGTAATCAAGTAATATTCTAGTGTCATTCATTTATTCAGATACTCAAAATTTAAATTATTAAAACCAAAGATACATCTTAAAAAGATGAGAGTATTACTTAATGAGGTGGTCTTCAACCAGTGTGGAATAATTTCTTAACTATTCTTTTGCTTTTGTCGATTCTTCCTTACTGAGAAAGGAATATGATTTTTTGATACTTTTCACATTAAAAGTTCTGTAGTGGTATGTTTTCTTATGAGATATGAAAAGAATTCAAACATCATCTTAATATAAAATTAAAAATAAATAAATTGCTTTAAGTAATTATTTAGTTTTGTATAAAGCTTTAATGTGACTAATGGGGAATGCACTGAATAAAGGTACTAAAATTGTAACAATTTTAACAATTTTTTTCTTATTTCAAACATACTTCCATTGTTACAGAAAGTTTAGAAAATATGACATCATAAAGAAGGAAAGAAAATCTATTAATTCAAGATACAGTCTAAAAAAAGAAGAAAAGAATCTAAAGAAGATTATTATAACAATAAAACTAAGGTTTCGATAGCAGAAATATTAAATGTGACATTTCCTTCTGTGTCAGAAGTCCAACGGCTAAGGATAGCAAATGGACTAAAGATTCAGTTCAGTTCAGTTCATTCCCTCAGTCGACTCTTTGCCATCCCATGAACGGCAGCAAGCCAGGCCTCCCTGCCCATCACCAGCTCCCAGAGTCCACCCAAACTCATGTCCATTGAGTCCTTCTGGACTGTAATGCTGAAACTGAAACTCCAATACTTTGGCCACCTCATGCGAAGAACTAACTCATTGGAAAAGATCCTGATGCTGGGGAAGATTGCAGGCAGGAGGAGAAGGGGACGACAGAGGACGAGATGGTTGGATGGCATCACCGACTCAATGGACATGAGTTTGAGTAAACTCCGGGAGTTGATGGGCAGGGAGGCCTGGCTTGCTGCCTTTCATGGGGTTGCAAAGAGTCATGCAGGACTGGGCAACTGAACTGAACTGAACCCTTAGCCCACTTGCTATCCTTAGCCTTTGGACTTTTGCCTAAGAAGATACTGGAACAGTGTGGCCTTGAAAAGAGACTGTGAAATGGGTTGTGAATGAGCTATCAGTAGCTCAATATTTTACGCTAACAATGGCTTACAAATATGTAAAAAAATAGAAAATCGAGAGGCTTTCTCTGGAGGTACAGGTGTCAGCTATGACATTATCTCTAGCACCTTTTGAGGGAATGAGAACCAGATGAATAGACACTCGAGAGAACCACTCAGGAGCTGACTGTATTCTTTTCAATTTAAGGACATAGGGATTGGAAACTGACTCTGTCTGTGAATGATAGTTCTGAGGCAAGTGGCTATGTGAGCTGCTTTGGTGTCAGAGCAAGGAGGCATGATTAGACCTGGTGTTGGAACAACTTGGCCTTGTATCAGAACAGTGACTAGATATGGCCTCTCAGAAGGGAGTGGACTTTGAGTTGTCATGGAAGAATTTTTTCCAAGGGGCCCACCTGCAGATGCAGTGACCCCACAGAGAAGGCCTGTGTGGGCTGGACTGCCAGGTCTCAGCGAGGGAGTCTCTGAATCACCCACATTTGCAGCATCTGCCTGTCAGCCACGGCAGAGGACGGTGTGGTAGTGACGCCTGATTACAGTAGTTTCCACGCCTTAACTTTCTTCCCTCCCTACTCTCTTTAGCCCCAAAGGTGTTGGAGGAAACCCGATGAGTAGGGATGATGGAGTTGAAAGACAAGGTGGGAAAACAGTGAAGCTTCTCAGCTGTGTTCAACATAGATTTCCTAGTCTGAGTGAGGCCATGCTGAGGAATGGGAGGAACTCTTAAGTTAGTGAAGCTTGAGGTTTCAATATTAGGCCTATCTGTTCAGTAAGGAAGACGCAGCCTTGCTAGGCTGGGTACGTTATATGAAGTGTAGAGTATTATTCAGGGGTGACGTGACTGAAAATAATCTTGAAGTAAGAGTGTTCTTAAGTTTAAATCCAGAAAATGTAAAGGAAAAGGTGGGTACATGAAAAAAAAAAACTTTTATTTGGCCGCTTTGGGTCTCAGTTGCAGCTCTTGAGATCTTCGTTGCATCACATGGGATCTGTGGTTCTGATGTGCGAACTCTCCGATTTTGGTGCGTGGGCTCAGGAGATACCACGTGCAGGCTTACTTGTTTTGTGGCATGTGGGACCTCAGTTCCCCTGCTGCTGCTGCTGCTGCTAAGTCGCTTCAGTCGTGTCCGTCTCTGTGCTACCCCAGAGACGGCAGCCCACCAGGCTCCCCTGTCCCTGGGATCCTCCAGGCAAGAACACTGAAGTGGGTTGCCATTTCCTTCTCCATTAGTTCCCCTACCAGGGATCAAACTCAAGCCTACTGCATTTCAAGGTAGATTCTTAACCATTGGGCCACCAGGGAAGTCCGTATATTTGTTAATGTAACAACTTAAGGTTTCTGTATGGGCAGTGACAGGGAGAGGGAGGGAGTAAACCAAGTTAGAAGAAATAAAATGGAAGAAATAGTTGCTGCATGTCACTAATGTATAAAGAACACCTACAAATCATTAGGAAAAAGATGAATAACCCAATAGGAAATTCTTTACTTAATATGAGTAAGCAATTTACCTAAGAAAAATACAAATGGCAAACAGCCACTTGAAAAGACGTTCAATCTCTATATGTAAATTAAAATAGATATAGAGAGCATTTTTCATCTGTCAGAATAGAAAAGCTAAAAGAGTGCCGACAGTACGTGTTTGGTGAGGGTGTAGGAATATAAAGTAGCGCAGCCTTTTTGGAGTCCAATTTGGCAGTATTTATCAAAATAAAAAACTTGCATAGCTTGCTTATCTAACAATCCCACTACTTTAAATCTATTTTTATCACAGTACCTTGAAGGTAAAAGATTTATATATGAGATTGTTCCTTGTAGTACTGGTAAAATAGCAAAGGAATTTAAAATAAGTAAAGTATCCATCAGTGGAGAAATGGTTAAGTAATTTACAGCACATTCATGCTGTGATCAATGGATGAATTTATGATTTGGAAAGTTAGCTGATACAGAAAACGATAGAGAAGCCTGTGTACAGCACAAACTAAATTTTGTTTAAAGAAAATTGTTTTGTGAAGACACGTATATATGTGAGTGAGTTGGTGCCTCTGTATATTTGTCCATTTTAAGGAAAACTATTGATGTATTCTAATCAAACTAGTTAAAAGCACTTGCAGATGTCTGTCATTTGGGGCTAGAATTGGAGAAATTGAGGCAAGAATTTAAATTTTTGTCTCATCCTTAAATAAAAGGAGTCCTGGGATTATGTATGATCTACTTTTTGATATTTTTGGGTATTTCTCAAGATGTAAAGGATTGTGTTTTTTTTTTAATTTGACAAAGTGCAAAGAGGATGATGTGGGGCGAAGAGCAGGATGGTCACCGACCAGATTACATCAGACTTTTGCATGTGGTTAGATGCCTGCTTCTTTATTTCAGGCTGCAGTAAGCTAGTCTTGCTTCTACCACATGCAAGAAACTTTGGGAAGCTAATGTAAGACAAGGTCTCAAGTATGTCAAGGATCTCACAGTTTGATAGAAACATGTGTCAGCAGATGGAATCAGTACAGTGGGATCGTGGGCCCTAAGGATAGTAAGGTGCTGGATTGTTGCCTGCATGTTAAAAATGCGTCAAGTTCTTTCTTGAGGGGTGTCATGGGGAGACCCTGGACTCTCCTCAGTCTCCTGGCTGGTGCCCTAAGCAGGTCAGTGGGTCACTCCTACTGCAGCTTCCTTTATCCAAGTTTTCAGTATTGGTACCAGAAACTGTCTTTTTAGAATAATATTTTCTTAGCAGAATCAAAAACCTGATGTTGTTGCTAATATAAAATACCATTTTTGTCCTGTTTACCAAGTCATTTTGCCATAGTGCAGATGGCCTGATAACACGGACCACATTTCAATTAGGAAAATAAAAACAAATCAGCAGAGTTAATAGTATGCTATTTGCAAAGCTTTTAAATACAACTTGGAATAGCACACAAATTCATTTACATTTTTGTAGTAAATTGGCACTCATTTAATAATCACTTTTATTTACTAGAACTTAAGTTTTGGAAACATCTGGATAAATCTATGGCTAATTTAAATGTTTAGTTTGTGATCATTGCCAAATAGTGTTTATTAAGCATTTACCTATGCGTGATAATGCTGGATGATGTAAAAACCATAATAAATGAAAAATATAGGAAACCTTGGAGACTTGACTCATAAGAGTTGTATTACCACATTAAAAATGTATGAAAAGAATTATTTATATTTGAAGTATTTCGTGTGATTATTTTTCTGTTTGTCTTAGAATTTATTTAGTATTACCGTAATTGATTTTTTTTCAATATGAAAAATTAGGGCGCTAGATCTGATAACATCTAAATTACGTTTCATTTTTGAAAATTCTTTGTTTCCTTCCTTTACCGGGAAATGCTTCTCATGTATTCCCTGCTTTCAAAAACTTGATGTTTTTATCTTAATATATTTTCAAAAAGTAATGTATATCATTGCACACAACACATTACAGATAACATATAAACCAAAAAGAAAAAAAAAAAGCCATCCACAATTTCTTCACCAGAGATAACTGTTTTTAAACATTTTTTGTTACTTTTATTCAGTATGGAAAATGAGGCTGAGACTATCAGCTCAAGAGGTAGTATGAAATACTGTATGTTATTACTGCATGTATGGTGTCTGGCATATATGTTAGGTAAAGCATCTAATAGTACTAATGAAAGGAACGTTATTTTTACAGTTTCAGCCTCATTTCTGGTGGGTTTTTTTTTTTTTTTTTAGTAGTGTCCTCATTATGTTCTAACTCTTCTTATTCTGATACTTATTAGAGATCCTTAGTAACTAACCTTATAGTAAGTAGTATAAGATACTCTTTGTAAAAAGTACTTTTGTCATGTATTATCCAAGCTCAGATGGTAACGAATTCTGCCTACGATGCGGAGACCTGGGTTTGATCTCTGGGTTGGGAAGATCCCCTGGAGAAGGGAACAGCTAGCTACCCACTCCAGTATTCTGGCCTGGAGAATTCCATGGATTATATAGTCCATGGGGTCGCAAAGATTTGGACACGACTGAGTGACTTCACAATGCTCCATTTCAAACAAAACTTTAGTGTTTGTGTATATAAAAATTCAGGCTGATCAAATATTTGTCTTTGGAGAGTAGCAAGGAGTATATTTTTTTTCCCTGAAATTCATGAAGTTGGTCACAGTATGTTAGAAATTGGTCATGGCATGCCAGAGATTAGTTTTCATGTTCACTGGTATAAGGACATGATTGAAAACTTTTTTTTTAACGTGTCTATCATTTTTTTTTTAGTGTGAAGTTATAACTGTATTATTATTTTTTCTTTTTCCTTTTTTTTTTTTAACTTTATTTTACTTTACAATACTGTATTGGTTTTGCCATACATCAACATGAATCTGCCACATGTTCCCAATCCTGAACCCCCCTCCCACCTCCCTCCCCATACCATCTCCTTGGGTCATCCCAGTGCACCAGCCCCAAGCATCCTGTATCCTGCATCAAACATAGACTGGTGATTCATTTCTTATATGATACTATACATGTTTCAATGCCATTCTCCCAAATTATCCCACCTTCTCCCTCTCCCACAGAGTCCAAAAGACTGTTCTATACATCCGAAAACTTCTTAATGAAGTTAACTTAGCGAGAGCAGGGAAATGTGGAGCCATTTTGGAAAACCTCTGTTAAAGGAATAGAGGGGGAGAACACCAATAAAAAATTCTGAGGCGATACTGCAGCTTTCTCTTCAACTGTAGACGTGATACAGAAGAATTAAATGGTATAGTCTAGGGAAAGGAGGGCTCAGGTGGAAAAAAAAATGTTTTGCCTCAGGAAGATTGGTAGAGGGGTGCTGAGAAGAGACATGGATTAGGAGTTTCCTGTTGGTCATTTGTAAGAGAAACTGTGGGAGAGGGCTGGTGAGGGCACAGGTAGTCACATCTGTGAAGGCTTAAGAGGTGAGTATATTGAGGAAGGAGGGACAGTGAATACACAGCGTACTTGTCAGTTTTTAGTGGTGATAGAAAAGAAAGAAATGAATTAGTAACCTGAGGGGAAGCAGAATAATTGAGGGAGGTTTGAGTGAGGGTGTGTCTTGTTGAAAGGTTTGTAGAAATGGAATCACTATACAGAGAAAGGGAAGTAGGGGCTAGGATTAGACTGACTGTTTAATATTAAAAGTCATAAAAATAAAGGAGCACACATGTTTCTCTGTGTAGGGAGTCTTGTAAAGATGGAAGAAACTGGTTTCCTTGATGGAAGATGAAAGATAACTGTTCACTGTTCTGATCATTGTTCTAATAGTCGGGCAAAGGCAGGGATAGAACTGAGCTGATGGGTGTTAAACTGGTGGTGAAGGAATGGAATATGTGTAAAAACATCTGAAAATTCTCTGGAAAGCCCATTTGAGGTTGGAAGATACGAACAAATACTAATGAAAATTCTCTTTAGTGTGATAAGAAGCGTTTTGTGAAATATAGTCTTAATGTAGCTCTTTCCCCACTCCCCCATCATGTCTCTGGAGAGCTTGTGGTTAATGCCCTTGTGGTCAACTCTAGCTGTGTGGACCGAAGCCTGGAAGGGTATACAGTAGAGACTCACATGGCCTATCCTGATGGGGACAAGTAGGAAGCACAGAAAAAGAAGGTGATAAATTGGAACTATGATGTCATCTTCTGTTTAACTGTGAGTAGACCAGGACTGGCTAGATCGGACAAATAGCACCAGTTTAAGTGACTTGGGGATTAAGGCCGGGCTCAGGAGCAAGTGAATAGCAGAAGGTCAGGTAAGGAGCAAGAATATATTCTAGGAAATCATCCAAAGAAAGAAGCAACATGTGGATCTCAGAACTTCATGTTAAGCATGTGCTTCCTTGGAGTCTGGAAGTCAAGAGATGTACAGGAGCAGTGTAACAGATGAGGTTAATATCGCGTGACTGGCCCTCTGGGTGTGGTTAGATGATGTGGTGTGTGTGTGCTGGGAATGAGGTGTGGGACTAAAGAGAAGTGTTGCTCCTGGATTGACTCATGGCCGTTGTTGGGAAGTGAGTGTCAGGAACCTTCGGGATCCCATCGTGTGAGTGCTGCAAACAGCGTGCAATGCTTCCTGAGCCTGCTGCCACCTTCATACAGACTTCTAAAGCTCTGGGCAGGCATTGTGGCAGCCTGCCATGTAAATCCAGAATGAGCTTTAGTAAAACTTCTAGAGAAGCGTTCTAGGGGCTGTTTTTGCCCGATTCAGAGCTCCTGTCCCTCCCGAGTCAGAGCTCCTTTTGCTCCCTTGGGTGCTGAGCCTGCGGGTCTGAATCCTCATTTCTTTCTTGCCAGCATGAGAGGAGCTCAGCACCAGGTTTTGGGGCAGAAAATGTTGCCAGAAATTTTGTCTTCTGTGGCTGTTATCAAATGATTATTATGTAGATGAACTTATCTTCTCTAATTGTTAAGAAAAAGAACGGTAGAATTATATATACAGAAACAAAGCCTTCAGGAATCTGGGTTTTAAAATATAAAGTTGTAAGTACTTTCTAAAATTAAGGATTAGCTATCATATCCATAACTTTCTAGCCCAGTATCTGGAAGTGAAGCTTACGTCACTTATGGTATAAAAAGATAGAAAATTCAAAGGATAAAAATTCTGTGACATTGTATGCTGAGAAAAAGACAAATTTGTCAAATGGAAACTCTAAGTGTATTATTACCATCGTTCTTAGGGGTAATTTAAATAATACTGTCAATTATATTTAAATTTCAAAAGCTTTAGCTATTGTGCATTAAGAAATAATTTGATTCATTTTTCTTAAACCATGTAGTGATATTTTCTCTGTATAAACATGTGGAGACTTAGAAACATTGACATGGGTAGTGAGAATAGGAAATTATTTGTACGGTACCGGTTTTCTAGTACTAGCATCAAAGCCGTAGTGTATCAAACTTAGCAGTTCATGTGGGAAAGAGCATTGCATACTAACCAAATCTCTTTTAGTTGTCAGTTATAGAAGCCCAACTTAAACTAACTTGAGCAACAAAGGCAGTTTATTGATTCTTCCTTGGAAGAGAAGAGTGTGGCTAGGATGAAGAGCTCATACAAGGACCACTTCTCCCCTCGTCCCTTGGCCTTTGAACACTGATGTCTTCTGACTACAGATCAGCTTCTTCCAGAAAGGGAAACCTTGAAACTGTAGGGGCAAACATCAGGACTTCCTGGAGGTACAGCGGACAAGAACCCACCTGCTGACGCAGGGACACGGGTGCTGTGTGCCTTCTGTGCAGCGCGTGGGCGTCTCCAGTGGCGGCATGCCGGAGCTCCAGTGGTGGTGCACGGGCTCCTGAGTACTCGGGCTCCCTAGTGTGGTGCCTGGGCTCAGCTGCTCTGCAGCCTGTTGGGGTTGTAGCGCTCCGACCAGGGATCCCACCCGTGTCCCCTGCTTTGGAAGGTGGAATCTTAGCAACTGCACTGCCAAGGAAGTCCCTTACAATCTAATTTAAAAGAAGGGAATATATGCTTATAACAATTCAGATAAGGTACGTTTCAAGCATATTTCAGTTTTTATAGCTTCATCCACTCTGTTAACACTGTAAATATTTACACCGAGGAAACCAGAGATCAGAGTAGGATGTAATTCTGATGCAAAGATCTTGTTTCTTCCTCTCTATTTATTTTGTCCCATATTTAGCTGTGAAAGTCAAAGTCACTCAGTCGTGTCTGACTCTCTGCGATGTGGAATTCTCCAGGCCAGAATACTGGAGTGAGTAGCCTTTCCCTTCTCTAAGGGATCGAACTCAGGTCTCTCACGTTGCAGGCAGACTCTTTACCAGCTGAGCCACAAGGGAAGCCCAAGAATACTGGAGTGGGTAGCCTGTCCCTTCTCCAGGGGATCTTCCCGACACAGGAATCAAACAGGGGGTCTCCTGCATTGCAGGTGGATTCTTTACCAACTGAGCTATCAGGGAAGCCCTATAGTGTCATTTATAAGAAGAGTAATGTGAGAAATAGATGAGCTTTTATGCTGTTACATGTTTTTGAGCTTTTTACTAACGTAAACAGATTAGATGTGTAGGGTACCTTGTGTATGTGAAGAGGCAGGGTGATTTTCTTCTATAAATCAAGGAAAAGAAAGAAGAAACAAAGGAAGACAGGCTTTCAGTATAAATGTTAACAGTGACACTGGAAAGTACTACTCAGAATTGTGGAGGCAAATAATTGTGCAATTAGCTGGAGGGATAGAAAAACAAATTGCCTCATTTTAAAGGCTGGAACAGCTGGTGGTTTTGACACCCACCCCTCCAACATTTTTTGGTAAATTCCCAATGAAGTTTTGTTGTGTTTTTCTTTCTACATAAACATGATCAACACAATAAAGAAGAAAATGAACCAATGACTAAGAGCATCAGCACATTTTTTTCTTCAGATGTGCCAAATAGATCTTTATCCTTCACTGAACCATCAAATAGAGTCTGGCAAATTAGAACATCCATGTTTATTTAATTAGCTCTCTCTACCCTGACTTTGGACTCCCCCTCCCCAATTCCAAAAAATATACTGAGGGTGCTGAATGAGAAGAAGTGTCCTTATTTGACATAGTGTAACTTTTTAGCAAGAAAATATACAAAATTTTAAAATGCTATGTTTTAAAATGTAAATTAAACATTTAAAAGGAATTCAATTTGCATGAACCTATCTAACCTTAGAAATAACATAAAGCGTCAAAACTCGTAAATTTGGAAACGGTGTTTTAGCACTTTACGTGCATTGAGCCCGCCTATCTTTAGTGTGTGTTGGGCAAACTGCGTCAGAATAAGCGCACCCACACGACCACGGCTTCGCTGGGGACTTGGCTTTGCTGGGAGCTCGGCAACACCGGCAGACCCAGTGTCCCAGTCCCTGCCCACCCTCCTCCTCAGAGAATTCCTCTCCTGACATCTCACACTACAGATTTTTTTTTTTTTTTTCTGTTTTATAAGTGTTTTTTAAAAAGTTTACTGTGGTGGTATACAATTCATCATTTTAGCCATCTTAAAGTATACAACTTATTGGCATTTATTATCTTTGCAGTGTTGTGCACCCATTGTCACCATCTAGTTCTAGAACATTTTCATTAACACCAGGGGAGACTTCGTGCCCTTTCAGCAGCCACTCCCCGCCTCCTCCTTCCTGTATATTTGACCAGTAGAAGCCTCTTCAAAACTGGTTCCTCTATCCTGCAGCACACCCCCTCCCCTCTTTGAGCACTCCTTCGCTCTCCAGCATGAAGTCTTCCAGGGTCATCTTGTGCTGTCCTAGCCTGTCCTTTTTGTGGAGAATGCAATTTAAAAATCATGAGTGCTAGGTCTTCTAATAGGATGTCTTAAACTTCTCTGCCCTGTAGACAGAGTTAGGCCGTAAATAAGTATATGTATGTGTATGTTCACAGACATACCTATATGCTATGCATGGAGGTATATGACACATTTATATACATGTGTGCATATTTGGATAGTACATATGTATATGTATAATGAATACATATAAAACACATGTATATCCGTATGTGAAAATCAGATGTATACAGACACCCATCTTAAATATATTTTTTACCCACCTTACCATCTTTGCATGTATTTCTTTTCCTATCTTTATTTATTTATCCATTCAAATGCACCCCTCTCTCTCCCAAAACCCACACCTTCAAATTTTATACTCTAGCTTATTTTTCTGACATTATTGATCACTTAAAATGCAATTAGGTTTATTTGACTTAACTTTAAGATTGTCTTTCCATTGTTCTTAATTATTTTTTTCTTTCTGAGTATATGAAACATCAACATAGTTCTAAAAATCTGAATTATACAAAAAGGTATATTCAGAGAATTGTTACTTGCTGTCCTTTCTCTTAGGTGTCCTATTCTCTCGTCTTCTCTACTAGGTTCCTGTGTGTGTGGTGCTATAGTTCATGCACTGTGTTCGTGGGGTGTGGCTTGCCATGGTTTATTCAATAACTATCCTCTGGCCTTTGGTAGAAGCGACTGACTGTTAACTGCTGTCGTAGTCCCTTTTTGAGGCTTAAAAGCTAAAGAACACCTCAATTCTAATCATGGTAAGCAGGTGGAAATGTTATTATGCATTCGACGGTTGGAGCAACACTTCTTAAGTAAAAATAGTCTAAATATTCAAGTGGGCCAGCAAAGGAAAGTTTTCTTCTGAATGGAAGGGTAATTTATGCTAGTTAGGTATAGGTGGATAATACAAGAAACATAGCACGTTGAATGTCTCCTATAATTTATTCAAGCTAATATCTTAGTGACTAAAATTAATGTGGGATCAGTCTTTTTTCTTTGTAAAGATATTTTACAGAGCAATGGGAGAAGAGCAGCAGATTTTCTGTATTTTATCATGTTTCTTTGTAAAATGTACTTGGTAGTAATTCTAAACTTTTAACACATGCTATTTTTACTGTACGCTAAGGCAATTTCTAAAGTTATAGGAAGAATTCTTGGCACATAATCGTGTTCTTGAAATGCTTATGAAAAAAAAAAACCTTAACTCTTTATGAGAGCTCTATGCTAAACTTAGTTTTGTTAGTGAATGCTCCTTTCTGTAGTGCTTTTCATCACTCATTGTTTCTACTGTGAGTTTGCATAATATCGTCTCTGAATAGCAGATTTTATTGGCAATGGAGATCTATTGGGGTTGTAAATGTTCTGAAAACAAGTAATTCATACTGCAGTGACAGCTTAGTATTTCTTTTGATAAGTAACATTAGAGATGCTAGAAATCATTTGAAAAATGCAAGGAAATTGTCCCAGTGCGTTTTAATAGCAATATCCATGATAGTAATTTAGGTTATAATTACCCCCTTGGAACCAATTGTGCTTACCCTTTTTTGTATAGTGCTGACTCTGCTGTTTTTTAAAAATGTTTGTCATTATCAATGCAAACTATTTCTTTAAATAGTCTTCACATTTTTTATCATTTTATTTATCTTCTCAAGTCTCATCACCTGAATAAGTATCAAAGATTTGGAAATTGGCAATGCTAGTGAAATGAGACAGTTAATTTAATAGTTACTGACAAACATAGACAAGCATAGAGACAATACACACTTAGCAAGAGGACACGCCCTCTCTTCAGTCTGCGAGCTTAGGTGTTTTGACTATTTTGGCTTTATATTGATGCAATTTTTCTATTTTCTGCAGTTAACCTGCTGAAAATTACAAAGNAATGAGACAGTTAATTTAATAGTTACTGACAAACATAGACAAGCATAGAGACAATACACACTTAGCAAGAGGACACGCCCTCTCTTCAGTCTGCGAGCTTAGGTGTTTTGACTATTTTGGCTTTATATTGATGCAATTTTTCTATTTTCTGCAGTTAACCTGCTGAAAATTACAAAGTGAATGTCATGGAGAATGGTCCTGTGTCAAGTAACTTTTCATACAAAAACTACTTAAAATTCCAATCTATTTTAATGTTTTAAGTTTGTAATCTCTAGAGGCTGTACTTTGGATCTTCATGTTAAAAAATGCTGATTTTTCTTGATGGATTCATGTGTAATTACAAAACTAACAAATTGCCTGCAGTTGGGGGTGCTGCATGGTGAGTTTTGGTATAGAGTACCTACTTTCTGAGAGGAATTGGTTCCGATTTAGCAAACAGAGTGATATTTTACAGTGATTGGAGTAATGTGTTAAGAATGTCGTTTCTGACTTCTGTGATATCTCAGATAATGTGAGCAGTATGTGTGTGTATGTGTGTGCTCAGTTGTGATCCACTCTTAGTGACCCCATGGACTGTGGCCCACCAGGCTCCTCTGTGCATGGAATTTTCCAGGTAAGAATCCTGAAATGGGTTGCCATTTTCGACTGCAACTAGACACTCTACTAGGGACTGAAAGGCCATTTTCTCACCTACATGGGCATTACGCGATGTTGGCTTCCTGTAAAGCATGAGGATTTTCTAGATTTAGCTTTTTACTTTTATTATTTTAAAAGTGAGATCATCATTATGTGGTGGATTCTCCTTGGTTGTACAGAAATAATTCAGTTAATTGAAAAAGGAAAGTCAGTTCTTGGTACTTTTCACTAGTACCTTGGAAATATAACATTTTTAATTTGCCATAGAAATAGTATTCCAAATGACTGCTAATAAACAAATGAGACAGAATAATGAAAAAACATATGCTGATAAATCTTACAGCTGAACTGAGATGCAATGCAGGCATTGAGGCAGGTACAAATGAATCTGTTCTAAGACAGGTCAAAGGAAATGGTTGCTATTTTCTTTCAAATTAAATAGCAAAAGAAAGAGTGTTGATTTTAGAAAATAGAAATGGTAAGGGAAATGAGTATTGAAAATATATTACTTTTTGTGCCTTAGAATACTTTTAGTAAAAAAAATATGACAAGAATAATGTATGTACATTTCTGTCTATCCTGCATGTGGTATTTTAGAATAAAATTTACTAAGAGATTAAAAAAGATTTAAAAATTGTGTTGGATAAATACCCTTCTAATTTTTGTGATGTCAGGCAGACATCCTTATCTCACTAATATGTTTCGATACCACAGGGGATAAAGCTTTCTAAGTATTTTCATCTTCATGGCTAATGGACTTAGAAATACGCAGGCATGAGTATCCTCCTCCCTCCCTGGCTGCCTGCTTCCTTTGAAGTTATGTGAAATGAAAGAAACACAAGAAGGGCCATGTGTAAACGGCATAGTTTTGATTATTCATGGAACATAGTATTTTCTCCCCTTAATTTCTTTTCTTTTATACGTGTATTTGGATAGTAATACAATAAAAGGGGAGAAGTGGTGCTGAAAACTAATCTTTTGTTTGTCTTTATTTCCTATGTCTTTATTTATTTTTAAAGTTTTCTATTTTTTAAATTATAAAAGTGTGATAACACATTTATAGAAGACTTGGAAAATACAGAGGAAAGTTAAATATAGTTCCACTATACATTGAAATTATTTTTTAAGTAGATAAATTAAGATTTATCTTAATTGGGTAAATTAAGATAGTTGGAATTGGAGTTGGAGTTTCAGTATCAAGCTCTCAAAAATTACTAGAATGAAAAGACAGAAAGGTAGATGGGTCTGGTAGATCCAGTAAACGCTATGGACCAATTTGACATAATTAAGATTTATACAATTTTCACACAACAACGTGATACAGATCCTGTTCAACTGCCCAGAGACCATAAACCAGGAGATACTGGAGCATATCCAGGGACATAAAACAAGGTGCAAAATTTTTATGATCTGAAGGTATTGAAATCGTACAGAGTCCTCTTATCACTGTGGAATTATGTAAGAAATAAATATCACAAGATAAAATAAACCACATATTTTCAAGTGCAGTGTGACCTTTACCAAGAGAGACCTTTGACTTAGTGATTGAAGGCCTCAATAAAGTTAAAAGACTGATAAAACATGGAGGGTAATTTCAGAGCAGAAAGCACTACATGAGAAATTAATATCAAGATAAGAAATTAATATCAAAGATACTTAAAAAACCCATGTATTGGAAGTTAACTGTTTACTTTTAAATGATGGATGTATCTAAAAAGCCATAAGAAGGAAAATTAGAAAATATTTGTAACAGAATAAAAATGAAAAGAGAGTTTATCAGAATATGTTGCATGCAGCTGAAGCTACTCAATGCAACTGTATACAATGTGGAATCATGAATAAGGTATGAAAACAAAAATAATGGACACTAGCATAAATTTTGTGAAATTTGAACAAAATCTGTGCTTTAGTTGGTAATACTACATCATACATTAATTTTCTAGTTTTTATTTTGTTTGAATACATGGTGTTTCATAATATTCTCAGAATTGGATTAGAAGTTTCAAGCTTCATTCAAATTAAAAAAATAACTAAAATAATAAGCTTTCTAGACTTAGCAGTAATACTGGTTGCCAGAGTAAATGGAACTATATCAAAGTTTTGATTAAATATAATTTAGAAATCTAGCATTCTCTTCATACTTAGTCAAACAACTGGGACCGAAATGTCATAGGTTTTTCATAAAATTTGTAAGTTTTCTAAAAATATTTATATTTTATTACACATGCTATATATGTGTAATATGTACATACATGCTATATGTGTAATATATACATACATGCATACATACATACACATAGGCTTCCGAGGTGTCTCAGTGGTAAAGAATCTGCCTGTCAAGCAGGAGACACAAGAGACATGGGTTCGATCCATAGGTTGAAAAGATCTGGAGTAAGAAATGGCAGCCTGTTCCAGTATTCCTGCCTCAAAAATTCCATGGACAGAGGAGACTGGCAGGCCACATTTCCATGGGGTTGCAAAGTGTTGGACGCAAGTGAGCACACAGGTTCACTAGAAACATATGTAGAGCTTTGGAGGAAAAAACAATACCTGGGCATTTATATTTTTCAAAAATTTCCAAGATAATTCTAATGTGCATCTGAATTTTAAAAGTGATTATAGTTTTTTCTATTAAAAGGTAATTTTAGTGATAGAGAGTTCTATTATTTTCTGTTGATCAGTCGTGATACAATGATGATAAAAGGAATAATAGTTACATAATCACTTTGTAAAGATATTTCAGTTTTTACAATCAATAGCCAGACAAAAAATAAAAGATAATTACTTGCAAGCCATAATGGAAACATGATTAACCTAATATAAAATATTTGCATACTATTTGAGGGATTAAACAGAGTGATGTGGTAAATGAAAGTGCATGTCCATCCATATGTTTTCATCCACCCAACCAGTCTATGTCCTTTGCTTGGTTCATTTAATCCATTTACATTGAAGATAATTATTGATATGTATGGTTCTATTACCATTTTCTTGTTTTGGATTTATTTTCTGTAGGTCTTTTTCTTCTCTTGTATTTCCTCCCTAAAAAAGTTCCTTTAGCATTTGTTGCAAAGATGGTTTGGTGGTGCTTAATTCTCTTTACTTTTGCTTGTCTGGAAAGCTTGTGATTTGTCAAATTTGAATGAGAATCTGGCTGGTTGTAGGTTGTTTCCTTTCATTACTTTAAATATATTATGCCATTCCCTTCTGACTTTTAGAGTTTCTGTTTAGAGTTAATTGATAACCTTATGAGAGTTCCCTTGTATGTTATTTTTCATTTTTCTCTTTTTGCTTTAAATATTTTATCTTTGATTAATTTTTGTGAGTTTGATTACTATGTGTCTGGGTGTGTTCCTTCTTTGGTTTATCCTGCCTGGGACTCTCTGTGCTTCCTGGATTTGGTTGCCTGTTTCTTTTTCCATATTTGAGAAGTTTAAAGCTATTAGCTCTTCAGATATTTTCTTGAGTCCTTTCTCTCTTCTCCTTTTGGTACTCCTATAATCGAACATTGGTGTATTTAATATCCCAGAGGTCTCCTAGGCTGTCTTCTTCTTTTTTATTCAATTATTTTTTTCTTTATTTGGTTTTGCAGCAGTGATTTCCACCATTCTTTCTTCCTGGTCATTTATCTTTTATTTTGCCTCAGTTACTCTGGTTTTGATTCCTTCTAGTGTATGGTTCATTTCTGTTTGTTTGTTTTTTAGTTCTAGGTCTTTAGTAAGGATTTCTTGCATCTTTTCCATTCTTTTTCTGAGATCTTGGATCAGCTTCACTATCGTAATTCTGAATTCTTTTTCTAGAAGTTGCCCTATCTCCACTTTATTTAGTTGTTTTCCTGAGGTTTTATTTTATCCCTTCATCTGGGATATAATCCTCTGCATTTTCATTTTGATTAATTTTCTGTGATGTAGATTTTCCTTCTGGTTGAAGAAAGATTCCCGTTCTTGCTTCTTTTGTCTGCCTTCTAGTGGTTGAGGCTAAGTGGATGGGAGGGACTAGCAGTAGAAAAAATTGAGTCTTGCTCCAGTGGGCAGGGCCATTAGTTAGTTAGTTCAGTCGCTCAGTCGTGTCCAACTCTTTGTGACCCCATGAATCACAGCACTCCAGGCCTCCCTGTC
>SJYA01007160.1:0-19513 GCA_006410615.1 Neotragus moschatus
AAAAGAATACATTTGAATCAGTTCTAAGGAGGTGGATGAAACTGGAGCCTATTATACAGAGTGAAGTAAACAGAAGGAAAAACACCAATACAGTATACTAACACATATATATGGAATTTAGAAAAATGGTGATGATAACCCTGTATGTGAGACAGCAAAAGAGACACAGATGTATAGAACTCCTTTTGGGAGAGGGAGAGGGTGCGATGATTTGGGAGAATGGCATTGAAACATGTACAATATCATATATGAAATGAATCACCAGTCTAGGTTCAATGCATGATACTGGATGCTTGGGGCTGGTGCACTGGGACAACCCAGAGGGAGGGTATGGGGAGGGAGGAGGGAGGGAGCTTCAGGATGGGGAACACGTGTACACCCGTGGTGGATTTGTGTTGATGATGGCAAAACCAATACAGTATTATAAAGTAATTAACCTCCAATCAAAGTAAATAAATTTATATTAAAGAAAAAAAGAAATCAACAATCACGGACCGAGGGCTGTCCCGAGAATGTTAACTCCCCAGGACCTCTGCCTTGCTGTACGCACCCAGTCAGGCTCCAGCGGCGGATGAGCCCCTCAGGCAGAGGTGTACTGAGTGCTCAGTACGACTCTTCTGCAACCCCTTGGACTGGAGCCCCCCAGGCTCCTCTTGCTTGGAATTCTCCATGCAGGAATAATGGAGTAGGTTGGCGTTTCCTCCTATAAGGAATAGGGCTTCACAAGGACTGAAGCCCCAGGCACCGCGAAGTGGAACGCGAGGGGCTTTAGGTGGGGCGCTGCCAGTGTCTCCTATGGTGCCTCTAACTCGGGGCCCAGCGCCAGCTCTGTTGCTTAGAATAGTTTCAGTGTTATTTTTCCTACTCCCTCGGACTGAGTCGAGAGCAAGTTTGTCTAATGAGATCTTTTTATTTTCTTATTTTTTAAAGTTCCTATGTGTTTCATTATTTAAAAAACCGATCACACAGCATCAAAGAGATGTATTTTCCATTTGACTTGAAGTTGCTCCTCCGCCTGCAGCTCATTTCCGAAGCTTCGTTTTCTTGGCTTAGTTGGAAGAGGACTTTCTTGTTGGGGAGGACTGCCCAGGTCAACGCATTTACAGTGGCAACGGGCTGAGGAGTCCTTCAGAGCAG
The DNA here is from genome assembly GCA_006410615.1 of Neotragus moschatus. Taxonomy (NCBI): domain Eukaryota; kingdom Metazoa; phylum Chordata; class Mammalia; order Artiodactyla; family Bovidae; genus Neotragus; species Neotragus moschatus. The sequence goes on from SJYA01007160.1 coordinate 1,138, forward strand.
TTCTGCAGAGAGCACGTCTTGTGGAGACCTGAGAGCTGGCAGCACTGGACTTCGCCAGCACAGTCTCCGAACCGGACTCTGAACCTGCATCTACAGACCCTGCCCCCTTGAGCGCATCAGAGTCACCGGCTAGGACACAGTTCGCTTTGGGAGATGCTGGCATCAGTGAATCCAGTTGTTCTTCAACGCACTTAAACTGCAAGCGCAGCGGCAGAAGAAATAAACCAAAAGCTCACCAACTTGAGCCATTAACTCACTACTATTCTTTTTTCTGTATAGTAGATTTGAATTTTTAATTAAAAATTAATAGGGAAAAAACTAAGAGTCTTGATCTGATTCTTGAAGACCTCTGATATCAAAGATCAGGTGACATCTGAGCCACAGAGGGTAAGTAACAGCAAGAGAGACACAGCGGAAAGCAGAGGAAAGGATGTCACTGAAGCTAAGGGAGGAGAGTGTTCCTAGGACAATGGACTGTCAGTGTTCTGAGCTCCTAAAAGATCACATAAGACGAGGGCTAAAGAAGAGTCATTGGATGAAGTAACACGGTGGTCACTGCTCGTAACATACAGTTCGAAACTGAATTTGTTGTTTGAGAGAAAGGAGTGAAGTACTCACCGTGAATGCATTAAAAAAAAAAAAAAGGAAAGAGTCCCACGATGGAATATGGGAAAGAGATAAGAAGATTACTCAAGATCAGGACAACTGGTATTCCCAGAGAGGAGCACAGAACTGAAAATGCCCAAATAAAAATAAAAGTTCTGCTGAAATGTAGACCCCTAGCTACACTCAAGGCACAACTGGACAGTTGTCCTCATCCTTGGTTAAAACTGTGCTATGAATTCAGAAGAAACACAAAAGGGTGGGGAAGGCCATTGTGAAGATCTTCTTAAATCACTGTCTTGGATCTCAGCTGACCAGGCTGCGATGTGTGCAAAGGAGGAGTCTGGAGGATATAGATGAATGTCCTGGATGAACAGAAGGAACTGGGATTCTGTTTCTTGAATAGGAGATTTGGGAAGTGTAATAGTTTTCAATAATAGCAAAAAAAAAAAAAAGTACAGGGTAGGTATGAAATTATACAAATGAAAGAGTTTTAGAATTTCAGTGCCTCCGTTCGTTATGACGACAGCAGTTACTCTCAGGGGCTCCCTGAGACGAGTCCACTAGAGGTTAATTATTGACGAAGGCATTGCATGTTGTAGGCATTAAGAAAAAAATTTTTGAATAAATATGATCAGAAATTTTGAGGGAAAAAAGATACGGGAAAACACTAAATATAAAGAATGCTGTTGGATGAAAACGTCGTTTGTTCAATCCTTGTCTATCGAAATTTGAAACAGATTATTATAATTGAAATCAAATCTTTTCTTGGGTTGATTCCTAAATTTAAACAAAATATTTTGTTCAAAAAAGGAGATAATTTACAGTAAATTTCTTATCAGTGAAGGGCAGGTAGGGAAAAAGAATGTACTTATGTTGAAAATACAGTGTATATTTCTGCATGTAAAAATACAAAAAGAAAGCACTTTAAACATAAAACGAAGTGTGTGAATGAAATCAATTTTTGGGTTTTCTTTAGAAAACAATTTTATGTTAATTAAATCACTTAGATTTTAACTTTCAAGTGTAAATAATTAACAAAACTGGAGTGTCAAGTCTAGGTGAAATTCAGCCATATGTATTTATGTATTTATGGGGTTTCATCTTAAAATCTATGTATGTAAGGGGTTTCATCTTAAAATTGTTTTAACCTTAACAATTAGATTGTCTCTGACTACAGACAATCTAATTAGTAATAGCCACAATGTTCTTAAATGTAATCTCTCCATCTTACTGATTAAATCTGTTCTTTAATCTACAGAAGCACAAAGTAGATTTATTTTTGAAACTCTAGAGCGTTTGGTTGATTCAACATTGGAAAACCAATTAATGTCATCTGTCATATCCCCAGGCTTAAGAGGAAACATCTTATGATCACGTCAAAAGATGCAGAAACAGTATTTGACAAAAGCCAACACTGATTCGTGATAGAAACACTCCACAAACTACGAACATAGGGCAATTTATGCTTCCCTGGTGGCTCAGGGGGTAAAGCGTCTGCCTCCAATGTGGGGGACCTGGGTTCGATCCCTGGGTTGGGAAGATCCCCTGGAGAAGGAAATGGCAACCCACTCCAGTACTCTTGCCTGGAAAATCCCATGGATGGAGGAGCCTGGTAGGCTACAATCCGTGGGGTCACAAAGAGTCGGACACGACTGAGCGACTTCACTTCACTCAACTTGATAAAGAACTTCTACTCTACAGCTGGAAAGAATGAGGAAAAACACCGCAGACGTTGAAAAATGTATTTGGAAAAGACGTATCTGTGGACCGTTAGCCAAAACATAGAAAGACCCACACCCAGAGGGGATGGAGACAAGACTCCACGGTGCAGTTTCCTCCTCTGCTCAGGCCAAAGCCAACAGCAGTTTCTCATTTTCCCCTTTATCTTCCTTTTCCACAAGATGGCGCCTTTTTCCCCCTAGAAACCTTCATACTGGCTGCTTATTGTAGCTTATGTTCAAATGGAAGTCATATATGGTTGCGTGGTGTCTTTGTTTGCAGAAGTTCTACGTATGTACAGTAGATTCTAAGAATTTCTAAAGAAACAGAAGATCATGGGTTTTTGTGTGCCATTTAACCAAAACTCTAATAAATGAAATAATGTTCAAAGGGTTGATAAGCCAGAATTACCTGCTGTAGAATGCCTAATTTGTTTCAAGCCATAGGATTTTATTTCTCATTTAAAAATGAGGATATTAATATACTTGTAATCTTCTTTTGTGAAAATTAACTGATATTATGAATGCAAATTAAATCGGAGAAGGCAATGGCACCCACTCCAGTACTCTTGCCTGGAAAATTCCATGGACGGAGGAGCCTGGTGGGCTGCAGTCTATGGAGTTGCTAAGAGTTGGACACGACTGAGCGACTTCACTTTCACTTTTCACTTTCATGCATTGGAGAAGGACATGGCAACCCACTCCAGTGTTCTTGCCTGGAGAATCCCAGGGACAGAGGAGCCTGGTAAGGAGGCTGTCTATGGGGTTGCACAGAGTTGGACACGACTGATGCGACTTAGCAGCAGCAGCAGCAGCAGAAATTAATGCAGTTTTCTTAAGTTTATCCTGCATAACTGACCAATAGGGGTTTGGCACTACTTAGTAGAACTTGTTAGATATATTTGGGGCGAGTTTGAAACTAAGATCATGGCATCTGGTCCCATCACTTCGTGGCAAATAGATGGGGAAGCAATGGAAACAGTGACAGACTATTTTGGGGGCTCCCAAATCACTGCAGATGGTGATTGCAGCCATTAAAAGATGCTTGTTCCTTGGAAGAAAAATTATGACAAACCTAGACAGCATATTAAAAAGCAGAGACGTTACTTTGCCAACAAAGGTCCATCTAGTCAAAGCTGTTTTTTCCAGTAGTCATGTATGGACATGAGAGTTGGACTATAAAGAAAGCTGAGTGCCGAAGAATTGATGCGTTGAACTGTGGTGTTGGAGAAGACTCTTGAGAGTCCCTTGAACTGCAAGGAGATCCAAGCAGTCAGTTCTGAAGGAGATCAGTCCATGGGGGTCACAAAGAGCCGGACACGACTGAGCGACTGAACTGTACTGAACTGTACTGAACTGAACTGCACTGAACTGCACTAACTGCACTAACTGCACTAGTTAGAAACTGATCTCCTTATAGTTTGAATTGAATATGCTACTTTATTTACTAGACTTTAATACATCCCTCTACTACTTTCCTTACAGATCACACACACATACAGGTACCAAGAAATCGCCCTTGCACTTACTTAATTTGTCCACCAGATGGCAGGATTAGCCCAGAGCCTGTGAAATCGTCTAGGAAAAAGTTCTTGCAAAACTTTGACGTTCTTTATTTGTGAGGAATTAGGCAAACATAGGGGCTTCCCTGGTAGCTCAGACGGTAAAGAATATATGACACGGGTTCGACCCGTGGGTCAGGAAGATCCCCTGGAGAAGGGAATGACAACCCACTCCAGTATTCCGGCCTGGAGAACCCTATGAATAGAGGATCCTGGTGGGCTACAGTCCACGGGGTCACAAAGAGTCAGACACTAATACTTTCACTTTGACTTCGTGGGAAAAAAGGGGACAGGGAAGGCAAGAAGGCTGGCTTGCGACTGGCTAATCTGAATAATTTACTCAGCAGGTTCTGGGCGGCAGGAGCTGTCCCTGCTTGTCTGGGTCCTGGCCTTGGGGCACTGAAGGAAGTCCTTTGGGATACGGACTTAAGCCACTGTTCAGGAAGAAGTGATTTCAAAAGAGTCAAGACCAACACACACACACACACACACACACACAACTACATTTTGTAAGTGTCCTTAAATATTGCGGTAAGTCTCCTCATATTTCACACAAGTGAAAAAGTTTTTTCTGTTCTGTTGACAATTGGTACTCTGTCCTTTTATCCCTTAAGTGCGGTTCATGAAGGAGTTCTAGCAGCCCCTAGCCTCCTCTGCCGGAGCAGTGTAGAGGAGTCAGCCTGGGAGTCTCCCTTCCTGGAGGGGAAGTGTGTGTGGGGGGGTCTTTGCTTTCATTCTATTTACCTCTGGGGGCTCAGATGCTACAGAATCTGCCTGCAATGCAGGAGACCTGGGTTCAATCCCTGGGTCAGGAAGATCCCCTGGAGAAGGGAATGGCAACCCGCTCCAGTATTCTTGCCTGGAGAATTGCATGGGCGGAGGAACCTGGCGGGCTACAGTCCAAGGGATCACAGAGTCAGACACGACTGAGCGACTAATACAGACACACACACATCTTCCACACTCACTTTTACCTTTGTGTCTGTTTTTCCTTGTGTATAAAATTAAGAAGCTGAACTAGATAACAAAGATTTCTTCCTTATTTACGTCAAGATATTTGATGCATAGAACTTGAGAGTCTGAAAAAAAATGGCAGGGAAACTAAATTCTGGTTAGTGAAAATCAATTAAATAATCAAGTATTACATACACAATGGAAAGCAAAACTTGTGGATCCTGATAGCAAATGATTAAGAAGAGTGAAGTGAAGTCACGCCCGACTCTGTGGACTGTAGCCCACCAGGCTCCTCCGTTCATGGGATTCTCCAGGCAAGAGTACTGGAGTGGGTTGCCACTTCTTCCTCCAGGGGATCTTCCCAACCTAGGGATCGAACTGGAGACTCCTGCTTTGCAAGCAAACGCTTTAACCTCTGAGCTACCAAGGAAGCCCCTAAGTAAATCACAAATTCCTGAAGGTAAAGTCAGTAGATTTTGGCCTGAGTTCTGATTGGCTCATGGGTAGCGGGGTGAGGTCAGGTGAAATGCAAATGGAAAGAATAAATTCAGGCAAAAGGCGGTACGTATATTGACATTTGAAAACTGAAAGCCTGGAAGCTTTCAGTCCAAGTCTATATGAATGCCCCAGCCCTTTGTCATCACTCCCCACATCAGAGAAGGCCCCTTTCCCCATGCGAAAATAAGTAATCGCCTGGAGAGGACCCTCCCTGAAGGTTCGCCACTCGGTCGGGTTCCTCCATCCATGGGATCCTCCAGGCCAGAATCCTGGAGTCGACTACCATGCCCTCCTCCAGGGAGTCTTCCCACCCAGGGACGGAACCAGCATCTCTTAGGTCTCCTCTCTTGGCAGGTGGGCTCTTCACCACTAGCGCCACCTGGGAAGCCCTTCTGGCTGTTACTCTCAAAGGAAAGAGGTGATGAAGGGAAGCATCTGAGGACAGGGAAGATGGCTTAGATTCTGACGGCCAAGCCCTTTCTCAGGCTGCTATCAGCTGGATAACGGATTTGCCCGAGGCAGAGTGATCAGAGTGACTGACCAGTTCAATATGAGCTGTAAAGAAAGAACAGACACAATACTTTAGAGACAGTACTGTGGTGGGGCATATACAGTATTTAAAGCGTAGCTAGCTACCTTCTACCTAATATTTTCACACATTCACTTTTTAATTACATCTCATAATTTGCAGTTGAATATAGAAATTTAAAGTTCTTTTAAAATAGCTCATTGAGATTGCAGATTTTGGTTTTGGTTAGGATTTTTATTTTACCTTTTTTATGTTGTTACCTTGTGATCTGAAATCACATAGAACGCATTTTCCAGGTAGGACCAAGCCGACAATGACAATGCTTTCTTAATAAGTAGGGTAGACTTTCTAGACACAGACAGCTGCAGTCACCCAAATGGAAAGGGAAACTGTATGTATATAAAAGTATAGCTAATCTTCTTTTGCGGGCAAGGATGTTTGTCTCTTTTGTTCATTTCTTATGTTTGTTGCTCAGAATTGAGCCTGGTACTACTGGACGTTCAATTCTCTTGTTCTGTTGAATGCATTTGAACCAATTTAATTTGTTCATAAATTGCTGTTTTGAAGGAAGGAAAAAAAAATCAAGATTGAGTTGCATAAATTTCTCAAGAGGAAAATGTATGCAGCTTCAAATTGCATGCAAAAAACTAGTGTTTAGAGGGTGAAAACTATAGTCTTTCCAAGCTGCAGTATAAAGGAAGAAAGATTCTCAGTCAACTCTAATAAAAACTGAAGATAACTGAACTGGTGCAGAATTTGGTAAGGATAGTTTTGCTGAAAGTGTTGAACATAATTTCCTTTAGAAAAGGCACTTGGCTATTTGGTTGATCTATGAGACTATTTTTTTTAATAATTAAAAAAAAATCCATCAAGAGTATTGATCAGTTGGGAATAGCTAAGAAAGACCAGGATGGATTGTTTGGATTTTCATTTTATGTCATAAATCTCTAGGGTTTTAAAAATCGCATATGACAATATTTTGTACTTCATTTAGCATATCTTAATTTTCTTCCATTTCTTCTAGACCTGGGTTTGTCTGTACTTGAGGATCTTTCCCCCAATATTGTGACAGATTTTCTCTGAGACCAAGGCCAAATTATATATGCATCTTTATGAAAGACAATAGTCCTGTAGTTGCAGAGGAATCACCTTTCTAACTTCCATGGTAAATTTTCTCTTAAAACACTATCTACAGTGTGAAATTGAGTAGACATCTGATGGAGCTCAACCCATGTATTTCTCTCCTCAAAAATCATTAAGTTTAAGTCGCACTGAAAGCTGTGCTGACATTAGAGAATGCATTCTATTGCTTTAAATTGCGTTTCTACCTACACGTTATCCAGGGACAGAGGCACCTCACAATGTTCCACAATTTGTGCTTGTGTGTTTTAAATACACACACACACACATTATTGTTTGATAATTAATAGGTGATAGTAACACACAAAAAAGAGAACAGCCTGACATAGTTTTGGCTTCTTGGGTTACAATAAGCAATTCTTGTGTGCAGGGATGTAATTTGGTACTAATGTTCCAACAAAAGGCTTGTTCATTATAATTTATTTTGCCTTTTATAAATTTGTATTGGTTATGCAGAAAATGTTAGCACTCTGGTTGACTTTTAATTAGCATATTCCAAGAAGAGAATTTAATCCTAGTAGGGATATAAGGATATTGATTTTCTGCCTTCTAAGACACAGGGTCAAGTATAACATGGGTGTTTTTTGTAGTAATATATATTCCTAGCAATAGCATTGAAATCTGTCACTCTTATTGATTCTTTTTTTTAAATAACCAATTCCCACTGATAGGCAGAAAAGTGATTGGGATAGATTTAGTGCTTGCTTGCTATGACTTACAGTCGATACTTGACCTATTGAACAGATATTCATATATTGTACTTTATGCATACTCATCAAAATATGAAGCATGCAGAAAGATACAGTGGATATATATATCAGAAGCGGCTTGTAGACCACCTGTCCTTGTTGGTTATTTTCTGGTGGATTTCCAGGGGCGCTAGAGAGAAAGTGTGCGCAGTGGTAAGAGTGTCTTGCAGAGTATGTGTGGCAGCAGCTATGGTATCTGAGATAGTATTATGGAAACGTCTGGAGTGTATAAGAAAATTCCCAGTACCCTAAGGGCATTGGATATAAAAGAATTTCTAGATTTCCGTAGACAACCATAGAACTAATGACTATGTAGGTAGGATATGACTAAACTTGAAAATTCAGCAGACATGGATCTGAAAACTTACTGTGTGATATGGTCTACTTCCTGTTTCTCAACAAATATTAGATTTTATCAGCTATTCTAAAATTATCCCGTGTTCACATGAATTCAGGGCTAGAAGGAAAAGATACACTACTGTAAGAACTTTCAGAAACTACTCACTTTGAGTTTCCCTGTTCTAGGTAGGTCTGTGTGTTCATTTAATACTGACCTTACTTCAGGCTTTTAGGTTGAGCCTTTTGTCTTGTATCTCACTATTTCATTGCGTCTATGCCTTGGCACTAACTAATATTCTCGGCTTGTCCCTATTTTCTGTGGCAAACCCTGGGGATTTGCATAGCTTCTCCATGTTATGGCCTGTCTGATGCCCACATGAACTTGATTTTACAACTTCCCCGTCATTTTGCACAGGGAAAAGAAGAAAATATACTTTCTGTCTTTAAGTAAAGCATCTCAAGGTGATTCCATAGAAATGAGTGAATTTCAAATACCTGAAATTGGGGGAAAGTTTCAAGGCATTGAAACATATTCTATGTTTCACAAACATTCTATATTTCAAGGCATTCGCAGGTGGCACAGTGATAAAGAATCTGCCTGCCGATGCAGGAGACGCAAGAGCTGTGGGTTCGATTCCTGAGCCAGGAAGATCCCCTGGGGGAGGAAATGGCAACCCACTCCAGAATTCTTGCCTGGGAAATACCACGGATGGAGGAGCCTGGCAGACTACAGTCCATGAGGCCGCAAAGAGTCGGATATGCTTGAGAGACTGAACACACACACACAGACACACACAGCTTCTTTTCTGAGCTCCTGCGATTTCTCTTGTTTCTTGAGAGAAGTGTAACTGGGGAGGAGAATTAGCTGATCTTTTATACGTCACCTTGTCTCCAAAGATCCATATCACTAATTAGTATAAAGATGGTTTTGACTTAAATTCTCTGTTACACCAATGTATGAAATCTCTCACTATGTTAGTAGTTCAATCTAATTTCATTGCAAAGTGGGATTTTCAGTCCAATGGTTGTAGACAGTTTGGGACCTGTGACGCACTTGGGTAACTGGTTAATAAATATCTGAGTCTGGCTTGAATCTTAAAGCATTGTATTCTAAAATATTTAAGAATATTGAATTTAGTTGTTCTCCGTACGTCTCAAAAGTATTAATCTTTCCAGTTGTACCCTTTGAAAAAAAGATTCTTCTTTTAAAAAAAAAAATCACAAAAATACGGGGTATTGATCAAAAGCCAGCCTTTGGAGTTAAACAACCTTGTTTTAATGCCCAATTTACCTACTTAGTGACTTAGAACTTTGGCAAGTCAGTCGATTTTTCCAAGGATATTTCCTCAGTATCAACGGGGGATGCAAATCGAAACCACAGTGAGATGCCAGCTCCCATCTGCTAGGGTGGCTATTATTTAGAGAAAAGGGAGTCCTAATACACTTATGATGGTATTGAATTGGTGCATCCATTATGGAAAGTGGTATGGAGGTTCCTTGCACCATTGAAATATAACTACCGTATGATCCTTCAAGCCCGCTTTTGGGTTTTTATGTGAGGAACTGAAGTCAGTATCTCAAAGAGATACCTGCACTCCTATGTTCATTGCATCAGTATTGATAGCAAGATAACAACTCAAGTATCCTTAAGCAGACTGACGGATACAGATAATGTGGCATATATGCACACAATGGAATATTATTCAGCCTAAAAAAGAGGATATCCTTCCAGCTATACATGGATGAGCCTGGAGAATATTATGCTAAATAAAACAAGCTGGACAAAAGGACACATACTGTATGATCTCAGCCTCATAGAAACAGGGACAGAATGGTGATTCTCAGGGCTGAGGGCAGAGGAAGTATGGAGATAACGGTCTGAATACAAACACACACAGGCACACACAGGCATATTGCATTTCTACTGTGTGATCAGGTTATAGAAATTGATAATTAGGTGGACAGAGAAAATATCCAAGTCCCAGGTTTTATCCAAGGATGGATGGGTCATTATTATCGGGCTACTGACCTCTGCATTCTCTCGGTTGGCCATCTTGCCAGACACAGGGAGGCCCCAATTCCATCAAGCTGGTTCTCTGCGGAACTCGATATGTGACCATCATCCCGTGTAGACTCATCTTCTTCCATCTGGGTCTCGATGAAATCTGATAATTGTGTTATCTTTCTGAGGGAGAGAAAGCCATTTCACAGTGCCCTGGGAAGGGAAGCGGTGCATTAGCACTTCAGAAGGCTGCTCGCTTGGCAGTGTTTTTCTCCTGGCCTCTGAGGCGTGTGTGCTGGAGTACCTGTGTGCTGGAGTACCCGTGTGCTTAGTATGGGTTTGCCGATTGCAGTTCATTCCTGGACACCAGGTTTCATAGAAGGTGTCAAGTCAGATGTCTTTCAGAGCTTCAGCAGCTCTAGTTTTTCCAAGGCTCTTCACATGATGAGAACTTATTTCAAAGTCACAGTTTAAAAGGAAAAGAAACTCAAATGCATGGTAAATAGCATTTATTTTCCTGCAGGAGAATAATCACTCAAAAATGGTAATTATCTAAAACCCTGAAACAATTCAGCAATCATTGGACAGGTTTCAATCTTTTGATATTAAATAGAGGGACAGGATCTAAATGGCATTAGGAAGAATGAAAAATTTCATAGTTGGCATAACAGTTTTTTTGTATCAATATTTCAATGTCTACAAAGATTACAAAAATCAAAATAACAAATTATGACCAATTAAGCTAGAAAATTGTGAAAAAGAATGATTCCAGATTTGCAATAATGAGAACTAAAATGAAGGTTATTTTGCATATTTTTTACACAGCATTCCTTGCTCCCTGGGCTTTATACATCATCAAAATCAGAATAAAAAGTCGAGGACATTTCCCGTCACGGCCAGGCTCATGCTGATTTTATTTTAAGCAAGTAAAAGAATCTGTTTCTTAAATTCCAAAAGTTGTTCTCGGGCACATCTGCTCTGCAGTGTTTACAACAAAGAGTCTAGTTTGTCAAATATGCAAATGTTTATTTTAATTTAATGTGGCGTTTCCAATTCAGTTGAGAGTTTCCTGCAAGAGTGAACTGTTTCGCAAATCAGTTCTGATGCTTGGTCATTTCCTATTTTAATATGTTCTTATCTCAACGTGGCCTTTAAAGCCTGAAGTGAGGTCATCCTGGAGCAAACGGATGTGGCATGTACTATTTGGGTCACAGCAGTCCTACTATTTTAAAAAGCTGTTTATTTCTTTGTTTTTGGCTCCACTGGGTCTTCATTTGGGCTTTTCATTGCAGTGACTTCTCTTGCTGTGGCAGGCGGATTCTTATCACAAAAAGTGCTCTGAGATTCTGATGATATCTAGGTGAGTCTATGGATCAATCCCCTTGATAACATACAATAAATGACTTTCAGTGAATCGGCGTCTTTCTGACTGAATTCATGGGCCACAGTCAGGAACCTCAGTTTATTTGTTCCCCATACATAGTGATGAGCATGAATTTGAGCCAACTCCCGGAGATAGTGGAGGACAGAGGAGCCTGGAGCGCTGCGGCCCACGGGGTCACCACGAGTCTGACAGGACTAAGCAACTGAGCAACAAGTGCGTAGTGGGTGGGGCTTTAGAATATGCAGACAGGAAGCAAGTGGGCTGTGAGCTTCGCAGTGCGATGATCGCCTCAACCGCCTGCACAAATGACTGTTGTGTCTACAGGTGAGTTACTAACATCTATGACACGCAGCTTCTTCGGTCAGGCAAGGACAATAATTCTAATCTCATAGTACTGCTGTGAGGATTAAAGAAAAGAATATGTGTGAAGTCCAGAAGGCAGTACCTGACCCAGACTGATTTTCTACAAATGTTATATCACCTCTCTCTGTAATTATATAGCATATAACGGACTCATATTTAATATAACTTTTCAAATATATAGGTAAAACAAACATATGTACACATGTTACCTCTCTAGTATTCAGGATGGAAAAAACTAAAAAATGATAAAAACCTGTTAAACTAGAATTTTACTTCTCCAATCGTGACTTTTAATCTGATGACTAACTATCCAAGTATATGCTAAGATTGGGAAAATAAAGAGACAGAGGATAAAAATTTACAGTTATAGTTTAATATAAATAGTGCACATTTGAATCTTACAAACACATTCATTGTCGCTAACCATAATGCTCCTGTCAACTCCAGAATGTGCTTGTCACTGAGACTTTGAAGACTTGTGCACGTGCTGATATGGATACAAAAATCCTTCCTCTATTTGGCTGCTTCTTCAACTGGAATAGATCAGCTTTTGTGAAGGCAAATGGTTTCTCAGGAAGAGTTCAGGTAAACTGCATTGTGGAGGCCACTGCCCAGACTCAACCATAGGAGGATAGTCTTTTTAAATCAGCAATATATTTCTTGAGCAAAACTCTGAGGAAGGAACACTGAAGGGAGACATTGTATTTTGTTAACTAATAAAATTCAGGCTCTAAGCATGCTCTGACAGCCAGTATGAGACCTGAACACAAATTTCTGGCTTATGTATAATTTCCATTTACTCCTGACTCTAAAATTCAGTTCACAGATTTACACCCTAAATGTGCTTAAGAGAAAACAGTTCAGAAATTTTACTCTAGGTGATGTATTTCTGTGTTCCATGAAAAATCTGAATTTCCCTGTCGTTGCAAATCAGAAGTATAAAGTATAATTTTGTTTTAGTATCTGGTTATATACTCCTTTCCTTGGAAAGTACTGTTAGTTCTATATTTCTTTGGATAACTCCAAAACCTAAGTGTTAACTCCTCCCTTGGGACTCTCTTTGAAACCATTTGACATAAAACAGATTTGTTCAATGAATCTCAGTAGACTCACAAGATATTTTCCTAGCTCAACAAAAAAATATCTTTTTGCTAGAGGAACAGTGCTTTTCAGAGGACAAATAAGGGTCTAGACCTATTCACTAAAGATATGTTAGTAATTAGGGGCTATTTACAGAAGCAGACCTTCATTGACATTTGGGAAGGCATGTCTAAGCAGACAGTTCCAATTGACTTCAAAATGCAAACTGGACCCAAAGGTGAATTGCTGAATTATAAACCTCATCTCCCTCAGCAAGATGACTTTTATGTAAACATTCTGGGCATCTTTTGAGGAGGCCTGACCTGCAGAGAGCCTGCCTAATTCCAATGCTCTGCTAAACTATCTAATGCAAAACCCCTTGCTTTTTCTAAAATTAGCCAGTATAATTAGTCTTGAAAATCAATGTTTCTACTCATTAGGATAACAAAATAACTTGTTAAAAAGGTGCTTAATTCACATATCCAAGAGTCTACAAAAGCTCGTCTACCATTTATTTGGTTATATTCTTTTAAGAGAGAAAAAAAAGTGAGGTTTGTTGACCAGCTGCCACTGTCTGAAGTAGAGGGGGTAATTACTGCCATACGCTGTCTGTTGTGATAGCAAAATGCAATCTGCTTTCAGAGATTATCTTATCTGGAGCTCCTCCACTCTTAATTATTATGATATTGATGCCTAAGGGTGAAATTTAACAAAATATAAATAAATTGAAAATGCACTTCAGATGTAATATCTTGTGATTAATGCAACAAAAATTTTGGAAATTAAAATAAATGTATATATGTATACACATGTATATGTGTAAAAATAATTTAGTTTTTTGAATAGTAAAGGACAAAAATAGTGTGCAACAATGTGATCTTTAATATAATTAATGCCAATGATATATCCTTAACTATTTTTTTTTTAAGTGATATGAAGCAACAGCAATTAAGAGAATTTCACTTATACTAGAATTGAACCATTATCAAAATATTTTGATGGCCAAAACCAGAAATCTACCAAACTTATGAGAAAATATGAAAAATTTAAAAGAAAGGGTGAACTTTTGTGTCTGTTATTGTATTTCTACATTCAACTTTGGATTTTATTCATTTTAAAACATAGTTCTTGTGGCATTCATTTATTCCCTTAAGAACCAAAGTAACATTCAGCTGTTTCGTTTTCAGTCATCATGTTTAGTTCACGCAAATCTTTCATGCACAGTAATTCTTAATCATCTGATTACTAAAACCAAAGATATTTCATGCCTTTAAAATTTTTCTAGTAACAAATATGCTTGTCTAGGTGGAATATTTGAAATCACTGGTATCCGTACATTTTTTCCTTGATAGATCAACCCGGGAAGAAGTTCATTACAAGAAATTATCTTTAGTAAGTAGTATGACCTTAGAATCAAGGATGATATTTAGTTTTTTGACATAAGGATAAAACAGCATCATAATCTACTACTATTTATAACGTAAAATGTAAATTTAATTACATTTAAAATCAATAAATACGTGTTGAATAGATGCATTGAACTGGCTTCCTGTGTTCTAGAAACAATTCTAAGGGTCGAAAAACCAGTGATGAATAAGCCCTAAATGGGCACTTCCCTTACAAAGCCTACATTTTAACAAGGAAAAGAGAAGTTCAAAAATTTATTTTAGGGGGAGTGCAGTACTTGAAAAAATGTAGTAGAAGGGGCTGGGCTTTTTCAGAGGTCTTTTAAATTTTCTCTGAGGATATTAACTATAAGCCAAAACCTGAAAGATTAGCAGGAGTTTAAGAAAAATACAGACTTTTCTTGGTTTAGCTGATTTTTTTTAAGTTTTATTTTAAATATTGCATGATTTTATGTTTAGTTTAAATTACTATTTAGCCTACTTAATAATACTAATTGCTTAATAACACTTTTGGATTATTTGAAATCATTAATTAAACATGATAAAATGTATTTAACATATGAAGTTTGGAGAATGCATCATTTTTTCTAAATAGAATGTGTGTAACACAATATTCTCATATGTTATGATTACCTGAAGAAAAAGGAAAGGGAACCAAATCATTTAGGAAGTAATTATTCTACAATAAGCCTTTCCTAGGAATTAGGGCATCAGAATAAAATAGCACAATGACAAATGTCATTATTTTTATAAATATACACAAATAATATTCATATGTACAAACTATGTGGGTTATAAATTATGTATTACAAATGTGTAATATAATAAACGCAAATACATTTTTATTTGATAGGAACTTTTCATAGATCATAGATCTGAGAATTGGAATAAATAATCTCAAGGAAATGAGGGCCAGTTTTCCATTTCCAATCAAGTAGTCAATAACATCATATATCTGGAATTGTCACCATATGCATGGCTCTATATTAAGTTTAACAAGTTAAAAATAAGTCATAAACCCATTTTTCTATATATCTTACTTATGACTATCCTTATGTTACAATTAGCTTAATTCATTTTATCAACAATTAGATTGTGTCTACTTTGTGGTAGGCCTTGATATAGAAAGCGTCTAAAACCCTAATACACTCTACGAATAGCTCAAAAGAGACAACTAGTGATCTACACATAGTTCAGGAAAGAGCAAAAGCTCTGGTATTGGCAATCTCATTTGATCCTGGAAGAAGAATATGGTAAACAAGAGAGATATTTTTAATCACATTAATTTTAAAAGGGAAGCGTAGATGAGTTCCCTCTTACCATGCATTTTGTAAATTATAGAAGATTATGCAGCCACCGATTGAGGGACTCACCAAGTTAAATAAAACCCACCAGCATTAGGCCCAAAATCAGAATAAAATACAGAATTTGTGGTTAAAATTTTTATCTACATAACAACCCCTCATGCAACTTCTACCAATTCCCCACTTAAAACAAACAAACAAAAAACAATTAAGAAATGAAAAGAGAACATTGAGTGACAGTTAGCTATCGCCAACACCTGGGGCTGGAGGAGGAATTCATTAATTATAAGATGCGTGGATCCCAATTAACAACCATAATCAGAAGTGATCATTCATTCACTATTGAAATTTACTGAGAGTAAGACATTTTGTTCTTTCTTGAAAGAGAGGTAGTGATATGACTGAGTTTGTTCTCCCTACTGTTCTGGATCTGGTTGTTTTTTTTTTTTTTTTTTTTTTTAATAATACCAACATCTATGCTAAGCAGAAAACTGGGCAGCTAGTCCTTGCTTCTGAAATGGTCAATGTGAATTGTCATTCTCAACTTCTCAGAGATTGCCACAACCCAAAAACAGAAGGGTAGAGAGGGTGAATGAGTGTCCATTGCACTGTGGGTGAGTGGGAACAAATCCCAACGTGGAGGTTGCAACCCCAAAAATAAAGTGAGTGGAAGCAGGAAAAAGAGTCAGGTATTCTTTGGTTTCTTTCTATTCTTTTCCACTTCATATCCGCTTAAAAACAAGCACTAATGCAGACATCCAATAATAGGAGATAATATTTCTTTCCAGCAATATTCCACATATCACATGCTCACTCATGTCATTCAGGGTTTCCCTGAGACCTCCGTCTCTTCATTCTTTCTGAAGTTATTTCTCCACTGATCTCCAGTAGCGTATTGGGCACCGACCAACCTGGGGAGTTCCTCTTTCAGGGTCCTATCTTTTTGCCTTTTCATACTGTTCATGGGGCTCTCAAGGCAAGAACACTGGAGTGGTTTGCCATTCCCTTCTCCAGTGCACTGTGTTTTGTCAGAACTCTCCACCAGTGGAGAAATAACTCCAGAAAGAAGGAAGAGATGGAGCCAAAGCAAACACGGCACCCAGTTGTGGGTGTGACTGGTGATGGAGGTAAAGTCTGTTGCTGTAAACAGTAACATTGCCTAGGAACCTGGAGTGTTAGGTTCATGAATCAAGGCAAATTGGAAGTGGTCAAACAGGAGAACTGTTTTGGAGAGTCCCTTGGACTGCAAGGAGATCCAACCAGTCCATCCTAAAGGAGATCAGTCCTCGGTGTTCATTGGAACGACTGATGCTGAGGCTGAAACTCCAGTACTTTGACCACCTGATGGGAAGAACTGAAGCATTTGAAAAGACCCTGATGCTGGGAAAGATTGAAGGTGGGAGGAGAAGGGGACGACAGAGGATGAGATGGTTGGATGGCATCACCGACTCGATGGACATGAGTTTGAGTAAACTCCGGGAGTTGGTGATGGACAGAGAAGCCTGGCATGCTGGGGTTCACGGGGTCTCAAAGAGTAGGGTATGACTGAGCTGCTGAACCGAACTGATAGCTTAGTTGGTAAATAATCTGCCTGCAATGCAGGAGACCCCGGTTCAATTCCCGGGTCAGGAAGATCCGCTGGCGAAAGGACAGGCTACTTACTCGAGTATTCTTGGGCTTCCCTTGAAGTTCAGCTGGTGAAGAATCCACCTGCAATGCGGGAGACCTGGGTTCTATCCCTGGGTTGGGAAGATCCCCTAGAGAAGAGAAAGGCTACCCACTCCAGTATTCTGGCCTGGATAATTCCATGGACTGTATAGTCCATGGGGTCACAAAGAGTCAGACATGACTGAGAAACTTTCACTTTCACTCATTTCATTCAGGTCATGTATGTGGGAATGCTCTATAGTCTAGCTCTACCATCAGAAATAAAAATCAGGCCAGGTTCAGAAACATCCCTCTTTCCATTATAAAATGCTTGCCCAATTCTAGTAACACCCAAGTTGGTATAAGCAGGGACAAGGGGAATTCATATATTCTGAATGAGCCACATCTTAACAGATTGCTTTTACTTTAGAGTAAGTAAACATATGAAAACATCCTTGAATTCTGCTTCTGCTTTAGATGCAGAAAGCTTCAAGAGAATATCATTTTCAAACTTACAATGAAAGAAAAAGTATCAGGTAAACTAGGCAATCATTACTTTTTATTGAGCTCATCAGAGACTTAAAGTCACAAGTCAAGTAAACCTCATTCCCGAGAGAGGCAATGCTTTTCAGTGAGTGATGAGGCACAGGAATTTTTTTTATCTTACAGAACAGAAGAAAGATGTAAGCGCCGTACAAAGAAGATTAAAAAAAAAAATGGCCGCAAGTGTAACACATTATGAAAGAAGAAATGTGGGCTAGCATCAGAGTAGAAGAGCTAAACTTCTCAGACGCAAGGGTCGTTTATGCTCATTTACAGTCTCTGTTGAATAGCTCTCCAACAGGTGCTCATGAGAAAGACTAGGGAAGTTGGGGGCTTCCCAAGTGGCACTCGTGGTTAAGAACACGCCTGCCAATGCAGGAGACGTAAGAGATCCGGGTTTCATCCCTGGGTCAGGAAGATCCCCTGGAGGAGGACATGGCAACCCACTCCAGCATTCTCACCTGGAGAATCCCATGGACACAGGAGCCTGGCGGGGCTACAGTCCGTGGGGTTACAGAGTGGGACAGGACTAGAGAAGCTGAGCACGCAAGC